>CAJQUW010010605.1:270000-501718 GCA_907163375.1 Prostheceraeus crozeri
TATAGCAATGGTTTTTAATTAGAATCGAATTTAATCGCATTGCTTACGGGTCTACCCGATGTAAGTATAACTGCTAAGATTGACTAAAATGGGAGGAGTGAACATCTACCTCCGTACATGTATAATAAAAGCAGATTTTTAATGAATATAGCTCTTTTTTCGTCCCCTGATACTTCGCTTGCTTGATACCTTTCACGCTGTTTATGACCCTACTCTCATGCGCCTAATCTTAGCATATCAACTTGTCCCAATGTCATCTTGTCCTCAAAACGTTTCACTCTGTTTTGCCTGATGAGTCGAGTTAGAGCCAGTAATCCGCTGTACCTGGACTGATTATTTTCAGCTGCCTAGCAGGCTGACGGAAGAGAGTTCACTAGCGGGTGATTGGCCCGCCCGACACTTAACGCCCCCTGGGTCCCAGCAAATACAATATGAACTAGCTCGCTCGACACGGCATTGCAAGGCAGGCCCAAGTCAATAACCATCAGTTCCTCTGCTTGCACATTCTGAAATATTCTACGGATACAGCGGTGCTAATATCAATAATTAAATCGTCACCTGCACTTCCCACAGAAGATTATACTCAAAATATGACTTCATCGGTATCAAAACAGCGAAAGGAAACCCATGGTGCTTCAAATTTGCGATATAATATGCGAGAGCTGTATTCAAGTTGGAAACTAAATCATACTTAAAAGACATGACGACTTAGGTAATCAGGGATAAGCATTCATTGCGATTTAATTTGTATTCCAATTTCCATTTTAATTTTCATTATTAACTTATTTGAGTCTGATAAATTCAATAAAATACATTTATAACACATCTTAAAATTGCTCAGCAATTCAGAATTTTCCACCATGCACTGTAAACCAAACTGGGCCCAATATGCAACCAATAATGTGCCCGACGCATTTTCGTCACATCGGTCACATTTGGTCAAAAAAGGCAGTGGCAAACGTCACATGTGTTGCGCACATAAACGGTCACATATTGGGCACAGTTTGGTTTACAGTGTATGGGAAAATCTACAATTGCAGCAACGTCATGTTGCATCAGAATAAGTTCCGTAATTGTCTTGTTTAACAATGCTGATCGTTTTTACGGTCATGCTGTGGATATTTCTACAAAAACTTCCATGCGAAGATTTTGAAAAACGACAATTCAGTCTGCGCTCATTCATGAGTTTTCTTGTTTTTGTAACGTGTTAGTTGTACGGGACTTGACACGAGGAGTACAATGTGTTTCATTTCATTGGTATTCCTTATGCAGGAAGATTCATGTTTTATTGCTCCTAAAATCATACCACTTTCGTTCCTGCTATCCACAGTGTTACCAGAGCAAATTAAAACATTGTCAAAATATTCTAAACAATGATCACAGGAGGCGTAAATCAAAACAATATCGAATCTGCATTAATCAAAGCTTAATTGACTGAAATTGATTAACGATTGCGCTTTTGATTTAGAAAAAATTGATTATTTAACTAATTTTGGTGACCATCAAATTGATCACCTATGGAACACTAAAAAATTCTTAGAAGCTTTGTTTAAAAAGATAACATGATAGATTCCCGGCCAAAATGGTCCTGAAGCTAATTTTTGATGTAACTTTTCTTGAAGGTACCGTCAAACTGTCACAGGATATCGATTTCCCTTTACAAACGCAGGTTTTGGATGCTGATTAGAACGTTCTTGGTGTTCAAATTTCAATTTAAGGCCTTCCTTGTGACCCTTTTATCAATACTGTTCTAGGAGCACTTTCATATGACACCACATAGTGCAGGCACACAGTATCCTTCTAGATCGATCTCCAGAGACATTATTGTGGCATTTATTGCACTTTGCATTGAAACTCTTCAAGCGATCTTAGGTCGATAAGGACAAATCCATAAACATCAACAGACTCTATCATCAAATATAATTCATCTCAAATGCTGTCCGAGAGATCAGCGGACTTGGATTTAAATATTCTCTCTGAAACATTGCCGTAAAGTTTACGATTCGTGATCATAATCTAAGGCTATCGTGCGCAACAAACTGCAGCACAATAGTTTTTAATTAGAAATGCATTTGTTGTCTTAGCTCAAACAGTTTCATTGCAGCGTAGAATGATGTGAGATATCATAAATGACGACTATTTCTACAACTCTAAATGATAATAAAACATTGGTTAGAAAATGAGAAATCATCTCTTCAAGATAATCACAGCAAAGGCACAAGACGTGCAGTAGCAAATAAATTGAAGTTCGTACGACGGTTGCAAATTGCGAGACAAAATTATGACCGAAAACTTTGTCGACCTCGTTCATCGTTCTATCGATCTGCAATCTAGAATTTGAAGAAGAAAAGGAGGGACTTGATATAAAAACATTTATAGCTCAACTTTTATCTTTATTGTTCCGAAGACTGTTTCGTTTTCCACACCCAGGGCGTGCTAATAAATCCAAGGCAACTAACCATTTCTAATTAAAGTGGCAACTTTCTCATTTCGTCAGGGACTCATAAACTGTCTGAAAATGCTATCAAGTCTTTGCTGTGGTTATTTTTGACCTAACAATGTCATCAACGAGAGGCAAGAACTATTTGAAATGATGAAAGATGGACAAAACACGGCGTCTTAAACAAGAACACAAGATGAATGGCAGGTGTCATGAAATCCCTGTGAAAGTTTATTTTGACCTCTAAATCGTGTCCTGACAAAATCAATTTATCTTAGAGTGACTCTTGGAAGAGGACTATCAAAATGTACTTCATTCAATTCCTAAGATATCATCTTCCTTGATAACTGTCGTCTTCAATTCCATCAATTACTTTTCTGAGTGAGGATAGATAAAAAGTCGATTATCTCACAAATTTATCAACATCAGATCAGTCAATCTAAATTCTAGAGATGACAGTCAGTATTCTAGCAGCGTAGGTACAGTCAAAACAGAGTCAAACTGATCTGAAAATTGATTTCATGGGAATCTTGCATCGGAGCTGGGTTGAAATGAGAAGAAGTCTATGTATTGGCAGCAACCTGTGGCCAGTGACTCTTTTTCAAACTTGCACTCACGTGCGAAATGCGAAGAAGGTTCTGCAGTAGCATTTGCTATACGCCCACAGAATTAGACAGGTCGTCTCTTCTTCTGTTTGACTAGAAAGGAAACATTGGAACATTTAAAGTTAATGAAATGGCACAATCTGCTGAGATAATACCATAGCAATCGAACAATGAGCAGCCAGTTCAACACTGAACACGTCAATTTCTGCAAAGTTTCAGTGTCTGTTATCAACCGGGTCACACAGCAAAGAGACACAGTCGATGTCAAGTTCTACAATGAAGTTTGTGAACGTTTTTTCGTGCGTCTGCTAACTTTTTTGATAATGATCGGAGGGCCCAACAATATCGAGAAAACTTTTGCGCAATGATCTGAATTCTTTGAATCTGAAGAAATCGTGGCGATCGGAGCATTTTCAAGGAATTTACAGCAATCCGCAAGCGACGCTCGACTATTTTTCCTATCTCTGCAAAGTATTAAAAAATTTCTTTTTGCCAAGTTAATAAGTTCCTGCATGTGCCATTGTTTTGAATCAGTTTGCACTTCTAGCAAAGTAATGCGGTTAAACAATCTAATTCTGTGGCTACGCCAGGCCAGAGGCGCACAGAATAAGCCATTAGCCATCGTTCGCAAGTCGCGTCACGATCCTCCGAAAGTCATAAGCCGCAAGCCACAAGCCACAAGCTACAAGTAATAACCAGTAATACAAGCAGCAGAGGAACTGCTTGATCTGCGGCATGATCTGCTTGGACGGAATTCCTCGATGGAAAATGAAGTTCAAGTTCATTATTTGAAGTAGTTATCAACTATTCAGTCGCATGATGTCGACTATAAGTATATTAAGAACATAACTCACACACGCTCAGCTTCAACCAAGCCTGACGCTATCTGACACAATGAATCACCAAACTTCACATTAGTGAATTAATACGAAGACAGATGACTCGCTAACTTTTATTTATTACAATTATCGCATGCTCTGCGCATTTATGACGTCTTTTTGCTTCGATCGTGATTTTATCATTGTGTATTTATGTTGCTATTGTTCATTCATTATTGATTTGGAATTATCTCTTCCTAGCTTCCTTTTTTCTCTGCAATCTGCTATTTCATAACATCCTTTGCAATATTGTATTGTTGTGAAGATGTTTTGACTACTTGCATGATTTCGGTTGGATTTAATACTTCATCTTTGTATTTTGCATTATTTTGCTCTCCTCTTTACTCTTCTATTTGACATTGTCGACGTTAATAACAAATGAAAGATATGAAACATTTTTGAATTTATTGAAATGCAAACAGAAAGCATTTAAGAAATTTCAGTTCAACAGGCATGTTCAATAAATGCTATATTTTGCGATACGTTCATGAAAGTCACAATGAAGATTCATTTTGCATTGATCGACTATCATTGACGCTGTGGCCCGTGAGAAGGTTAAACCTGGTCCATCACCTCGAGACTGTAAAATTTCTATTCGATTTCACATGTACCTCACAGCGAAATTCATTCTGAAAACCTCAACGTGTTTTTTCATGTTGAGGTTGGGCCCCTACTTATTTATTAACTTCAGATAGTTGTAACCCGCCTTCCTGATGAATGCATCTTTCTTGAGAGGCTAATCCGGGATCACATCAATGTCATTCAACGACACCAAATTGACCGATAATTGAAAGAGATATATAGGCAGGTCATTAATTGAGAATCTAGCTATGGTGAAACTTGGATGCATCTGCTTTCGTCGTAGTCAACCATTCTCGCCCTCCAGTATATCCGATTTTATTTCAGCTTCACTGGAAGACAAAAATCTGCTATTCTAAATTAGCTTTGTTAGAGCAACACAGATGATGTATACAACTTAATTTTTGCATGTCCCCTGTTGCGCAACGACCGCGAGAGATGTTCATTTCTGTGAGTCAGATAGTTGGTCAGGCGCCGATACTAGTTCTACTGTCACGGATGTCTCGATATGGCTTGTAGTCAGGATACGACACGATTTTGCGACAGCCACAAGTAGAGGTCATTCATGACTGGGTATGTAAACGCCTGTTCTATTTCGCTTTTGCTTCCAATTACACATGTATCAAATGATGAACCACTTACTCGTATATTAGATCAATATTGTTAGAGCCTAGACTTCATTCTACGCTTGTGACTGTCATCGATAATCTTGTATATACTGTATGATTTTATGTTAATTGTGTATCATGAATGATCAATAAAAGACAAATCAGATCATAATCAAATCAGAAATGAATGGATATTAGGGTTTCTTCTGATTTACGAAATTATCAAGAATAGGCTTATATTAATTAAGCCACATTTATTGTCCCTCCGGAAATGAAATCCTGGCTACATGACTGTACATGTAATTACTAAATAGCAACGATATCTGTTGACGAATAACCAATCAATAATAACCAATAATAACCGCAAACTCTCAGGCAATCAATTGGTTAGTCGTCCCTCCTATCCTGGCTAATCACATGAAATCCTCCAATTAATAATAACCAATAATAACCGCAAACTCTCAGGCAATCAATTGGTTAGTCGTCCCTCCTATCCTGGCTAATCACATGAAATCCTCCAATTAATAATAACCAATAATAACCGCAAACTCTCAGGCAATCAATTGGTTAGTCGTCCCTCCTATCCTGGCTAATCACATGAAATCCTCCAATTAATAATAACCAATAATAACCGCAAACTCTCAGGCAATCAATTGGTTAGTCGTCCCTCCTATCCTGGCTAATCACATGAAATCCTCCTCTAATTATTACAAAGAGAATTATTGTCCAATTCTGCTCACCAAAAATAGACATGACTTTTCTTTGATAACTTAAAGCATAGACGTTCACCAGCTTTCTATTCGCGCGGACTTTAATCCGGCTACAATGGAAATGCATTAAAGCCAGGTTGACCCAGACGTTCATACAGGTTCTAATACGAATAATGACCCATCTGAATCGGACTTTGATGGCGATGAAATGAGGGCACTCAGATTGTCGTCATTAAAGCCCTTTTCAGCAAGGTATTACTCCTATTTTCATGCCTGAACTATCATGGACTAAAAAGTATCTGTGACGTGGTCCATAGATGTCGATGAACGAGAATTAGTACTGAAATGACCATGTTTAAGATAGATATGCGAAAACAGAGGGCACAAATTAGCGGGTGTTGTAGCTAGCTCCATTGAAAGTACATTGAAATTGATGGGTAAAAATTGGAATTTACGATCTATGCCCGTCAGCCTTGATAGAATGCTATGATGTTAAGGCATGAATGATGATTTAGTTTTATATTCCGAGGAAGCCTTCACTTCAAACCAATCGATGACAATCGAACATCTCTTTGCACTGCCAACTGAATATTCAAAGAAACAAATATTTATTGCTTTTGAATTCCATCACACTGAATTTGTGTCTGAAAAGCCATAAAAAATATCGAAGATAATCTCTCAAAATACACAAACAAGCGTATAAACATTCTAATGATTGTACACATTCGCTGAACAGGACGACTTTAGCAGCAGCACGCTTGGTAAGTGGGAATGCGGAAGACAACGTGCGTGTCCGAATTAGTCTTCATTTAAATATCCTGTTTATGATAAGACGACATCCGTGACGCCAAGTTCTGGATTGCACAAGAACATGAAACCTCCTGGAAACTAATTGGAAGTACGGAAGAGGCGGACGGTATTGCGCTTCACATTTTTGACTATTTTTAGTCTTAAGAAACGATATTCTTAATATCAATCGATTATCATTTCGACAAGTTCATCTGGAGATATCAAAGGTCAGACAGAACTTTCTGAATTCACTAATTCAAATGAATGTTGCTGTGAGCTTTCGTCATTACAATCACAAGTCAGGAAATTGGGAATGAACGTTTTGCACATAAATATGCATTATGTATTCTATGAAACCAGAAGGGCAAGAAAATGTAGAAATTTCTAGTCTATTTTCTTATTCTTTGGCGAATGTCATGCAGTCCTTATGTTGTGAGTCACCCAGTCGTCTGAACGTACTGGACCAAGAATAACCGGACGTCGAATTTGGAAAAGTAGAGCTTTACATTTAAGCCAAAACAACCGACATCTAAATTTAATAATTGCAGCATCGCTATGAATTAGTCTGTGATTTATATGTATCGGTAAAAGAAATTAAAACAAATATAAACAATTATTTGCTTGATGCATACCCCACCCACATTGTAAACATTTTTGAGAAAAAAGCGCCGACCAATACATCGACGCATGTCGCTCTAATACCCCTGCAGATCGAAAATTGATTATTTGAATTATTAGTATCATCATCCAAGGTTGGCTTACCTCTAGTTAGACACTGAAAATGTTTTGGTCAGAATTGTAGCTTTTTACGTTAACTATTGATGAATGAAATTTCGAATTTTTTTTTAAACGAAACATCAGTGAAATGATTTTCTTCAATTGAGATATCAGACCACATCATTTCCATTAAAATTATATTTTTGCTTCAAAGCAAGTTTTAGTTTTCCGAATAACTATGCATGTAGCATGTTAGGGGTAAATTTGCCAAGACTAATGCTGCTTTCCGCTTAAAGCAATTGTCGCATTCTACATTCTTTATTATAAAGGGTCTAAAGTCGGTATTTACAAAGCAAAATATGCGGAGTTTGATCATTGAGGCAAAAAAAGCAAGAAGACAGCTCCGTTTAGTAGGCCGAAAGTTTTAATGAAATAACATCGGTAAAATATATCTATACGCCAATGCTTCGACAATCTCTGTCAGCAGTTAAAAACGATCTACACGCCTTGACGCTGACAGAGACAGTGGCAACGTTGGCCTGTACATAAATTTTGCCGTCACTATTTTGTTTAAGAGTTCGGCATCCTAAAGAGAACTGTCTTTTTGCTTTTTGCTGAATGATAATGAACCTCCCGTACAAAGCCATCAACTATTGATTTGATGCTTATGACAAAGGATGATGAGTGGGGGAGCCATCGAGCCAAGTAATAGGAAAAATAGCGCAAAAACACACTTTGGTGGGCTGAAAAAATTTATTATAGTCGCACGAGCTTTTGGTCCACGACCTTCCTCGGGTGCTTGAAAAGAATGACTGGCCATGCATTTACAGTGCTAAAAGGAGTGACATAAAATCTATAGTTGTCAACCAATGATATCTCTATGCACACATGTACAGATAGCTTTGACACAAGGTGATTGCAAACAATAAAACTAAAGAATGAAGATATGATGATATGATGAAACATGCGTATGTACAAAAATGATAAATGCACCAAAAGATAAGGAAAGGAAAATTATAATACTGATTAGTGAAATAAAAGAAAACAGAAAACATAAGACAAATGTACATGAATATTATACATCAAGCTCACGACCAATACAGCCATTCATCGTGTGATTGCGTCTTATATGTATGACTTCGACAGACTTTCTAACATTAGGATGCTTCAAATTTGATGCGATGATCTTCCAAGATAGCGGCAACTGTGTATGAACATGTCAAAGCTGTCTGTACATGTGTACATAGAGATATCATTGGTTGACAACTATAGATTTCATGTCACTCCTTTTAGCACTGTAAATGCATGGCCAGTCATTCTTTTCAAGCACACGAGGAAGGTCGTGGACCGAAAGCTCGTGCGACTATAATAAATTTTTGGAGCCCACCAAAGTGTGTTTTTTGCGCTATTTTTTTCTATGACAAAGGATCAGAATGTGCATTTATTGAATATCTACAATACATTGCCTGATATACTAAGATCCATAAAATAAACGACTTCATCGGTACCGGCATAGAATATAATTTCCATCATCTGATCAGAAGGTCCTTTGCGGACCTTTTACAACCTCAACTGCGCAACACAGGATTGAGGAATTCATGAGCCAATTTAGGTCTATTAGGCGGTGCAGCAACTCAGCAGCGTCAATTTTGTCAAAATTCAAAATGATGATATCGACTTTCCATTGCTATACGCAAGATAGTTGCGAAACAATAGACAGTTATCCCGAGAGTGGGGACGACCTTCTTTCCTCATCATTTAATCAGAATTTCAAACAGCACGACCAAGCAGTCAGGCGATCCACAAGGTGACGTTTTAAGCTCTCGCGTGCAATAACTCCATTCATTGTGGGTGAGATGACAAAAGGCATTATTTTAAGCAAAACGGAAGATGAAATGATCTAACAGTGCTTGACCATTGTGAGATAGGTCTTTGCAGGTCTCTTATGAAATCTGCTGTTTTTGATAAACTGCTTTGGAATTAAGAGTTTTGAGAAGGGACAGGTAGAACCACACATTCGATGGTCACATCTGCCGTCTGATGATGAAGTTTCATTTATTGTGATGTCATCACATCGTCATAGAGAACTTTCTTTTGACACTTTGATGCGGGCTGAGATCTTTGGATAAGGCCTGTTTCCGAGCAAAGCGTTTTGCAGCATAGAAATTGACAACAGTAAAACCTCTAGAATGGAAATTAAGCTTCATGCAATGCACAATAACGGCACATAAATCGCACGCATTTTCACTTAGATGCACCTGCCAACGTCTGCATCATTGGGTTAGAACCAGTCACATGAATAAATCGAAGCTTTTAATTGGTTCTTCATGCCCCAACTTAGTTCCCTCGGATGTGCCGCGACCTTGAGTCAATTTCCATTCTAGCCAACTTCAGATAAACAGTTTATTTCTATGCAGGTCGGTAATCAAAGTCATCGAGGGCAGCACCAATCTGACAGATGCACTAACAATTCGATTTCTATGGCCATCAACTTTTGGAAGAAAGATTATGGAACGGTAGATAAAGAGTGCAAGAATAAATACTGCAGGTACCGTCAATAACGGTGATAATAGCCGCATGATCTAAAACATGAGAGTTCTGGCTAATTCTACAGAATTTCTTTGAATAATGTGCCGTCATTTAAGTTCAATATGTTCGCATTGAACTGTACATTTAAGACATATCACAAGCAAGAAAATTGATTGAATATTGACAGCAGCCGAGAGGTCCATTTTTATGAACATTGCTAGATTGCTCGCGAACACTTTTGACTATGGACTCTGCTTTAGCTGCTGGTGAAAGTAAATTAGCAATTGCAACATTGTGGCTCATAGAAGTAACAAAAACATCGAAAATAATAAAGACAGTTATTAATTATTTCATCTAACGAAGTTACATTTCATTATTTTCATTTCATTGAAACAACTCGACAATATTTGCCCTAGACCTGAAACATCTATAAAAGCTACTTTATGTACTCATCACGAATATCATTTTCAACTTCGCTCGCTTACTGCAAGTTCAGTCATCTCAACTGCCAGTCATTTACAGAGTTTGCGTGCTCTTACAGAACAAGACCTTCTTAGATATATCATTTTCCGGGTAAATGCTTTGAACAATTTTCGACAAGTGCGCTCAATCTCAGCTTCGTCTAACCCAAGCATGAATTAATGAATGTCATAAACCCTTGTTCACGCTACCATCAGAATGGCTGAACTTGTGTTGTTTTCTCCGTGCACTAGACACAGATTTTCAATAAATTGGCAGTTTATTATTGTTATGTTGAGGATTCGAACAGAACATGAATAGTAATCATTAAACAGTTTGTTGCCGTGTGCAAAATGGACCATTAGAAGACATCTATGAAGCTCTATAGAGAGCCAAATCGCATCGTCTTTCACTGGCCAGGTCTAATACATATCCAAGAGTAGGCGGAGTGAGTATCTCCTCGACTCTACCAAGCTCACCCATCGATCATCATCTGGGTGTTTGAGCCCAGATACTTTCCTGACGATTCCAGATGTCTTCGTACAATATTAGGTCATACCAATTGCTCTCCCACTCAGCTTATCTTTCCTGAAGACTACAAATGACAACTTGAGTCTATGATGAGCTAAGTTCATTGCGCAACTCTACATTTGCGTCACGACTTATGTCATGTTCATTTTAATACTTGCGCGCATCGAGTTGTGATCTAATAGACTGCATGCAGATATGCATGTCGAGGTTCACCATCGATATCTATGCAGTAAGTCTTACTATATAGACATGTATGATTTCACAAGCAAGCATCAGTGAGTTCTTTGAAGAATACATGACTGTGATTAATCTATCTATGTTGTGGATTGAATAAGGCCTTCACAGCTTCACCTCATGTCATGAATACGGTGACATCATGGCGGTGGGTGATATACATGCAGCTGCTCAATGGAAGCATGACAATAACATTAGAGATCCTTCGGACGCGAATTTTCCCACAATGAAAGCACAGTGCCGTCCCAACCACAGGATTCGCAAATAGTTATTTGTCTATATGGACCATAGAAATCAGTGATACCATAGAAATACCATCATCCACTTCCATCATATGGACATCAGATGTGAATAGACATGCAATTCTTATCCAACAGCTACAAAAATCACGATAGATATCAAACGAACATTTTATCACTCGCAGCATAGATATAAAACGGCAACTTGTATCGGTCTTTCACCGCTTACATTGCATGAATTTCTGGATGCCCATTGACTACTTGATCATTGAGCCTCCTCTTGCTGATGAAGACCCAAACTCACATCCGTTTGACTTACAACCCCAATTACGTCCTTCATTCACACCTATGTATCACTCGCCTCCATGTAACTAACTTCTTCATACCTGATAGAAATACTTTTCTTAGGAAAAACACATCGGAGACATCTAAGCGCAGAAATACATCAAAAATGTGAATGATCAGATTTTTCAATCATTGTATATATCCCTCAATGGCTACAAATTTGAGAATATTTTTTATCAGATATGTCAGGAATGCTTTCTACCTTTTTGAAGCGATGCCTGTGCTGCAGTACGGCTGTCAACAAGGGAAAAGGATTGATCAACTAACAGATAACTGATGAATCAAAATCAGGAGACAGAAGTTAAATAATTCATGAACCTCTGAAATGTCAACGAAAAGGATTTACGGGAAAAGGAAAAGTTGTCCCAAGTGGACTGGCACAACTGGCAATCAAGACGTTATAGAAAGTGAGGAATTTACAGATAAGTCCCGAATACTGAGGAGGGACATATTTCCTACCATGTTATCTTTCTAACATTCCTATTCTCTTGATCGGATGAGAAAGATGAATTCAATGATGATCGGTTTCATTGCATTTTCTTCTCTTTATGGTCAAATTAGACCGGTCAGACGATTTGCGTGATCATCAATCTGATTCGTGGGATGATCAGTTTGAGCTATTAGTCCGGCAGCCGGAGCGGGGCCGAAAATGAGACCCTCACAGAATGATGTGCACCTCATAGTCCGGCAGTCAGCACGAGTTTCTGCAGGGAGCGAGGCCGACAATGAGACCTTCACAGAATGATGTGCACCTCATTGTCCGGCAGCCAGCACGAGTTTCTGCAGGGAACGAGGCCGACAATGAGACTTTCACAGAATGATGTGCACCTCATAGTCCGGCAGCCAGCACGAGTTTCTGTAGGGAACGAGGCCGACAATGAGACCCTCACGGAATGATGTACACCTCATAGTCCGGTAGCCAGCACGAGTTTCTGCGGGGAACGAGGCCGACAATGAGACTTTCACAGAATGATGTGCATCTCATAGTCCGGCAGCCAGCACGAGTTTCTGCAGGGAGCGAGGCCGACAATGAGACCTTCACAGAATGATGTACATCTCATAGTCCGGCAGCCAGCACGAGTTTCTGCAGGGAGCGAGGCCGACAATGAGACTTTCACAGAATGATGTACACCTCATAGTCCGGCAGCCAGAACGAGTGTCTGCAGAGAACGAGGCCGACAATGAGACTTTCACAGAATGATGTACACCCTATGCCTACTACGAATTTGCGCGTCTGCCGAATTGTAGTTAGTTCCTCTTCGTGTCAGATACGATGAAAAAAACACATGTTAAGGGAAGCATATTGCAGTTTTTGGCAAGAACGAAATTTTTTTATGCTTTCTCTGATTAAGCGCCTAGAGTCATAGTTTTGGCATGGAATGTCTTCAGGTAATTTTCTATCAGTTGTACGTGATACAATCATGCTTCTGATTGCGATGTATTTTAATTGTACTGTAACATATTTATCATGCTTTAATTGCAGGCATAGATGCCGGGCCGTGGAAGGGCAATTAATGGGTCGGGGGTGCGCAACCGTGGAAGGACAGTTTTGGGGGCGGGGTGCGCAGCCGTGGTACGGCAGTTATAATGGGTCGGGGTGCGCAACCGTGGTACGGCAGTTAATGGGTCGGGGTGCGCAACCGTGGTACGGCAGTTAGTGGGTCGGGCTGCGCAACCGTGGAAGGGCAGTTAATGGGTCGGGCTGCGCAACCGTGGAAGGGCAGTTAATGGGTCGGGGGTGCGCAATCGTGGAAGGGCAGTTTCGGGGAGGTGGTGCGCAACCGTGGAAGGGCAGTTTCGGGGGCGGTGGTGCGCAACCGTGAAAGGACAGTTTCGGGGAGGTGGTGCGCAACCGTGGAAGGGCAGTTTTGGGGGCGGGGGATTCGCAGCTGTGGAAGGGCAGTTAATGGGTCAAGGGTGCGCAGCCGTGGAAGGGCAGTTTTGAAGCCCGTGCTGTGGAGTCGTGGTAGGGTAGTGGACGGGGCTGCCGCGCCGTGGTAGCCTCACAGATGGGAAGTAACTGCGCTCCTTGGTCGATCTGCACCACCGAACTCTGGAATTACAGGCCAACGCTCTATCAGCTTTGAAGCCATCGACGATCAACAATATGTTACAGGTCCTGAAATGAAGAATCCGTGTAATCCAATCAGACGGCTTCATTCCTCAAGACAACATAGCATTACCCGTCAATCTAAACTGCTAGCACCAAGATATCCGAAATTCAAAGCCAACATTCTACTTTGAGGCAGTTCGATACCTTGAACCAGTGTATAGGAGGAATGCCTAAGTCCGGAAGTTGTTCATCAAATGGGACTCGATTACAAGGAGGAAACGGAGTAGGCGGGTTTCTTGATACAGTTCTTACGCATCACATTCTATGAGCTAAAAGACTGAACAGGCCACATCACGAACTCTCATTGAGTGGGTTCAAACTCGTCTCTTTGATGGTTTCAAGAAAAAGAGTTTTGTGGACAGCCTTCAGCGTGCGACAACACTGACGACACATGACTGTTGACCGGATAGTGGTAAGCGGAGATGAGGAGATGGATGATGTCGTTCTAATGCCACCACTCTCAAGCTGGTGCAATGTTCAGAACATCAGCCAATATATTGTAACAATCAGTTTGCAAGAATGAACATCCAGTTCATAAAGAAGCTATTTGGCGATCACGGTGGGAGGTTATTATCCGTTCAAATATTTCAGTTTCAAAACAATCATTAAATCGTGCAAAATCCGAATGTTGCTCAAGTACAAACGTTTTCATTCAGCAAATTTCTTTCAATTAGAAGATTCATTTGCGGCCTGCGGAGAGAATGGAATGTCTTTCATTTGTAATTGCACTGAGTACAGCCTGCCTCTTGCGTAAATATTTTAAATTGTTGCGTGGATGTGGATGCCAATACAGAAGTGAAAGGCTATTAAATGATGATGTTATACTCATAGACAGCACATTTCTCTACATTAACCAGGTACGCGAGTGAATTAGGAGTGGGGCATCCTTCATTGAGCCACTTTGATTGAAGCCACAAAGACGTTTTGAGACAGATAGTCGAATAAGCTAAACATCCTGTAGAATGTCAGTTCCATAGACAGAAAGCTTCAGACATAAATTTCAATCATTAACAAAGCTATAGGCCTAAAATGAAGCTGGAAACTGAATACTTAGTTACATTGTGATTTACCAAATGACTTGAGTTCTCGCTGATATGAATTCTGGTGTTTTGAATGTAACAAAACTCCAATAGATTGAGAAAATCGATTTTGTTGTGATCTTTTGATGCTTTCACTTGTCGATTGAGAGATGAAAAAGTCGTTGTTACACCTGGAAAGTCAGGTATTGTCTAGAATGATGCGGCATAATGGTAACATTTGTCGGAATCCTCTGATCGTGTATCGCTTGTTTTCCTTTTCGTCCTTCTATAACAACAAAGACTTGAACCGCTTGAATTGAGAAAGGCGGTACTTCAATGCTGTTAACCACTCAACCATGATCCAATGAATGACCAAATCCTTCTGCAATGTGATTTCTGCACTTTGTGCATTACAATGAGCAAATGCGGCAACACAGGAATTATTCACATGGTTTGAAGGAAAAATTCATTTCATACATTTTCTGTCTATCGCCAATCCTAATTCATATGCTTGACTTAGAAACACAGATTTGAACTCAAAATGTTCTTTGTGCATCAATACATGCATTGTGATGATATCCCGCAGATCTATGAGATTCTATGAATCAAATTTCATAATTAAGTTGCCATGTCTCCGTGGCACAATGGTGAAGTGCCTGGCTTTGTGATCCTTTGGTACAGAGGTCGAGCCCCGAAAGTGGCGGCAGGATCGACATGCGAACTAGAAGCATCACATTGTTCCATACACGGTTCAAAGCCTATAGGCACATAAAATGATGTGATATGAGGAAGAGAAATAATTATCAATGCAGTAAGTGTATGTAGGTCTGATGCATAACACTACCGGGTATTCATACACGCATCTTATGCCGATAAGACTTTGAGCCGAGTGAATCAACTTCCAGATTATACAGTGGAAGATTAAACCATTAACCATTGTAGATGACTTCTCTTGATTCAGATGCCGAATAATGTCGGAATATTTAGCATTTGCTATAACAATGGTAGTAGATGAGACGGTCTGCATTAAAAAAAACACAAATAGTCTTCCTAGGTTTGTAGTAGTAGGTAAACAGTGAGTCTCATGTCTTGCGCATTCCTTTCATATTAAAGTATTTCAATTAGTAAACTCTCATTTCTTGCCCCTATAAATAATAACTCAGCGGAATTGGATGCGACATGAAAACACTCAAGGTAGTTGATGAATGTGCATCTTCAATATTTGTGAAAGTAGGTGAAGCCTCTATTAGCATTTAGATATGAAACATGGTTAATATCCAACTTGTATGAGATGCGATTCAATCTGCATTTGCACTTTCCATTACAATGAGAGAATCAGCAAGCACATGAATTATTCGGAATTTAGAATGAATTTTTCATTTTCTAAATTTGTTTTTTGAAATCACAAATCCTTATTGAGATATTAGACGTCGCTGATGAGTCCGACGATGTAATTATAGGCTCAGTTTATGTTTGTGCGTATAAAACAAAAGCCGAAATTAGAATAACATCATCAGGGACTTGATAAACTAAATTCTCACTCACAATCCTCAAGTTAGACACGAAAAATGTTTCCCTAGCCAGTTTCAGTTATTATGTATCTTTGTCTGATCAAGCGAATATTGAAAAAAGACAGAGATGGAGATAACCAACTGATACACAAGTTTGATGATTTCTAAGATTATATTTAGAAATGCAGCGGAGAATTTCATTGGTTCAAAATACTGAAACATATCAGAAAAATTACACAGTAATAGAATATGATTTGAAGAATTGCGATCGCAGTGTCACAAAAATGGCATTTCAGCGAACTTCTTACTGTCAAGGCATTTCATAATGCAACGAGGCATGGGCAGACCAAGAACGGAAGGAATGCCAGTGTAAGTGACAATAATTAATAATTTAAATGAACATATAAATGTAAGGTATTGATAACAGAGGTCTGTTGCAGAGAAGACAAAGGTTGCGCTGGTTTGGTCATGTGCGGAGGAAGAGCGAGTCGGAATGGGTCAAGAAAGTTACGGACATGGAAGTATCTGGCAAGCGTGCTGTTGGACGCCAAAGAAAGACCTGGCGCGATGTCATCGCCGAAGACCTGAAAAGTGTTGGTGTTCAAGAAGCTGATACACACGATCGCCAGAAGTGGAGGAGCATCATCAAGCGGAAATCGTCTAACCCAGCATCTTCTGGACCACAAGGACGTAAAAAGGGATGAGTGAGTGAGTGTTGCAATACATTGAATATCTGAAGAGAATGACAACTATCAAGTCAATACAAGACAGATACAATAATAATAGGACAATAAGCCGTTGACATCACTTAGAGATGACTTCTGCCTTCATTCTCATTCCTGCTGTGTCGTCAGCGTGGCCTAGTGAAGAAGGTGCGAGCTCGTCTCCACCGCGGACTTCGGCTGGATTCCTGGGTCAGGCGAGTGCGGTCTGGGAATCTGGGGTGTTGGTGTCTTGCATTGACTTAATAGCTGACATTCTCTTGAGATATTCAATGTAAGATATGTTTTAACCGGCGATGTCGCTTCGTGGTAGCGTGAACACTCTGCGTCCGGGAGACCTAGGTTCAGTCCTAAGACTTATAATAGGTACACTCTGCAGAAATTGCTAAACACTCAGCAGAAAGGAATGAGACTGAGATAAACGTCAACTCGGCCATAGAAGAAAGGCTCCGCGCCTAATGCGGTCCCGGTTATAAACAATGCTTTTTTTTCTGAAACTAAGAACAGGATATGACGGCATCGAGAAATCTACAATAATCCTTCTGTATCAAATTCGACTATTTTGTAAGCAGCCCCGAATCAAATATTCAATGAATTAAAGCCAAAAACATGGAAATCGATCGAAATCACAAATATGTTGAAACTATGATTCGATAATGCATCATACGCGACTGTGTTGATTCAGAGGTTGTTGTAATGCTACATCAAGAATATTGTGCTACACCGCATCATTAAGAATATCTCTCTGAGGCGCAGGGGACTGCTCATTGAGATCAACATCTATTTGGAAATTCGAAATATCAGTTCGCGGAAATGATTCAGAGATGGAGCCGGTACAGATTTCTTAAGCGGTGCCGGTGCAACGCTTCATTGGAAGACGTCAATGATCAATAATGCACTGAAATACACAATACACTATTCTATATGTCCCAGCATCATTGAAATTATACGCACTTTATTATTTTCAGTGCCAATTTGTTCAAAGAAATTTTTGTGGCCTACGTCAATACAAATGATAAGGTTTTACTGGAGTAGAACCATAAGGAACGGAAGCTTGTATATTTTATCACAAAGTCCCCAGGAGCAAGGGTTTGGGTTTTCTATTAATTCTGAATATATATATACCTTATACAGATCAAGTTACAAAAATTAATATTTTGATTTGAATCTTAGGAGAGCTACAGAAGAAGAGCATAAAGTTCTGATGTTTATCAAATTTCCAATCAAGTTTTTCAAAAATGAAATACTTGCGATTATTAGCTATTTCATTCTGGGCTTGACAATACCAGCATTGAAAGTTTATGCATATTGTATCTATTGTAAGCTTACATATATTTTGTTGCACTTGTGCATATTGAATTTTTATTTATTCCGTATATATTTCATATATTCATTTATTAAAATTATTCTATATATTCATCGCAGTTATCTTCGCACCCTTAACTCTCTGCGATAGCCGACATTTATTCAAAAATAAATTCATTCCGATTTTGTATTCTAAGCATGTTCAACCATGCACTTGCTGCGAAGCTATAATATTTATCAGGTTTGTTTATATTTCTGAATGATAAAATGATAACAATGGCTTTGCTATGAGCAATATGTAACTCAATCATAATTAAATCAAAGATCTTCAATTAGTCAGTCCATCAGTGTAGGTTAAATTAAAAGAAAACTTTATGACGTAATAGATGTACTTAGACTACTAATTACAATTATTGCAATAATAAATCGCTTCCCACTAATACCACATCTCTCATGGACCCGATAGGAACTTTAGCTTCCTATTTTTGAAGAATCTTTATGTCAGCACAAAATACAAACAGTGCAGTTCGTCTACTTGATTTCATTCATATCTTTAAACTGGGGCTTGGGTTTTCAACCCCAAGTTTTGGCCCAACCTTGCCAGGAGCTTGGCAAACCACTTTTACAATGCGTTCCGAATTTGTCGGAGAGGACTTCATCAGCTTGTAAGTAAGAGTGCAAGGCCGCACACTGATCACAATCAGCGACAATTTCTAAACTGTTGTTAACTCAACACCATTGTTGTTTAATCTGATTAAATTCAATTCATTTTTTGAGCATTGCTTGTTGTGGATCGACTGTTATCCGCAACCTGTCGAATAAGGCTGGATTTTCAATATCTAACTTCTTACTGTGCTTTCAAGAAGGGACAAAACATCAATGAGAATGATCTCACGCATGGATAAAGCAATGACTAATTCCAGCAGCACCTCTCCCTCTCCATGGCAATTACTGTGTCAGTTATAGGCTACGAATCTCAGTAGCACCTTGTAATAGGATTCCTGTACATATTCATATCATAGATAGTATGTAGCCTACATACCTATACACGTATGAGTTGTGTGCATTCAATGTACTGCTCAGTGTTGAGCATGAAAACAAAACCAGTCAAACCGTTGCAGAAGTCTGACCGGCACTGACATACCGGCTCTGGAATGATTCATCTTCAACTTTCTAGTTCATATATCCTCCTTGATAGTTTTACCACATGCCGATGACCTAGAAGCAGAGAACTGATACTATACGTTGAAATAATGCATGCACTTATTGCAAGTGAGTATTAAAGGTAATCTTTAGATATAGATATGCCAGCAAATTTCAAACAATTTAAATGCTTATAAGTAAATGAGTTTGGAGTTGGTTCACGTGGTTTTCCATCAGAACGGCTGCAGTGGAGAAAATAGTGGAAATTCAGATAAGCAGAATACCGAAGATCGCCGCATGCTGTTGGTTTATCTCCAACAAGACAATGGAATTGTTGTTTGTTTTACATAATTGGTTGGCGAGAGAGTTGCAGTTTGGATGAATGTAAAGTACTGTTGTCTATCTTACGTCAACTCCTAAACATCATCTGTCATTGTTACGTTGTCCACAATAATGAAACAATGAACTTCATTCGTGATTCTGACCTACACGGAGGTTATTTCAAACGGTAAAACTTAGACTTGAATTTCAGACAAAGAAAATTGGTAATTTCATCATTCCGTTTCTGCTTCTGAGAATTTTCATATTTTTTGGTTTTCTTGATAAACACTTCACTCAACGTTCGATATTAATAATTTATTCATGATATCTCTGTTACACGATTACAAAGCGATGAGAAATTGTTTTCAGAAATTAACTTCTTTTATCCGTCATTCATCTGTCAGCTCAATAGTTAAGTAGTTTTACAATTTCTACATTAGGAGGACAATAAGTGGATATTGCGTCACTGGAAAAAGTGACATGTGTAAGTAAGTCGCGTATATACAATCAAATGCTTGTTTTATATGGGAGTCCTGCGCGGTGACGATTTTCGTGCATTTCACTGAATGGCTTCACCGCAATCGCACCGCAATGAATGAAATTCCACCGCACCGCTTTCATGGAGCCTTTGTATATACATAGATGCGTGTTTAATATATGCCGATTGCAGACACGATTGAATATAATGCGACAATTGTAGCACACCTATTGTTTGATGGACTAATTCTTCTTTGTGATTATCTACTATACAATAGCGCTATACCCTTAAAGCGGGGTGGCGTGATGATTCATTTGTTAGTTATTATCCGTAGTCATTCACCTCACAAGGAAATCCTTCGAATTTCGATGTCTGTGTATCACACACTTTCAGCGTACCGGCAGTGAGCTATTGTTCCTACTACCTAGCACCATAGTAAAACAAAATTTTGCTCAAAGTAGAAATCTAAGGACAAAAATTAGCACCACTCTTTCTACTTATGGCTGCGATTGTTTCATCAAGCATTAGATAGATTGAATGGGCATTCGATATATGCTTAAATCCGAATGTATTGGAAAGGGGACAGCTATTGAAAATCAGACAAAATGAAGGGAAAGTTGACCAAATTCTAATATTCATGAGCGGAACTGTATTGTCAAACTCCTGTCTTTGAGCCCGGTACGCATGTAATGTAGTGGGTGATATTTCCTCATAAAGTGTCGAAATACCAGACTAAATCTTCAGATGTTCTCCTTCCCAGTGACTGAGAATCAGATGACATTTTTCTTGGCATCAGATCGTATCGCGATTACAGCGTTGAAGATTACTCTGTAATGGGAATTCTATTGAGCTCAAGTGTGTATTTTCCCTGTTTTGCATATTTGTTGTTTAGCATGTGTTAGATCTTGTGCTTAAGAAAATTGTTTGAATAACAAAGCTCTCGACTATACATCACATTCACATATTCGTCATTAATGAGTCGTCCATTGCAGAATTTCTTTCCATTAACGAAGAATTTGATCAATGAAATGTTTCTTAGTTGATAAATTCACAAGGCTGTGTAGTCAAATGAATAATATAACAAATATGTCAAGTCCGATTAAATGTCTGGAAATAGCTATCGATGCAGTCGTTTGGAAATCGCCAAATAAGACAGTGACATCCATCCGTTTCAAGATTATAATAGATTGAAATTGTCTTTCTCAAAGGGGTAAACGTATCTATGGAACGGATTCTGATGTTATATTCTATTCATGACCATGGCAATGATATCTTTTAACCCTTGTCAGGCGAAACGCAGCGTCTGCGGAAGTTTTGTGCTTAAATTGTTAACGTCTAATGGCATCGTTCTATTAATGACGTTTCATGTTAAATGTCTCGGGCATAAAGCTAGATAAGTAATTTCATGTAGACACATCACATAGGTTGGTGGGTGATCTTACGTGTGAGTGTCGAACAATTTTCAGTGAATTCTCTGCAACATCGATTCAGGGACCAACTTTATGGAAGTCTACATCGCCTACGAAGATGCGTAAGAAATTTCATTTTGTTAACATGACAATTATGTAAGACACATTGAGTAAACGAGTGATTGGCGAAAATTCTGAAATGTTTCATTAACAGAAGATGAAAACAAATAAAAACACTGTAATCCTTGTGGAAACGAAAGAACAACAGTAATCAACAACATATTCATTAACGTAAATTAATCCATTATACCACAGCTACTTTAATCACAACTATTTTGAGTGTGTACTGATTGACACGAATCGATCGGATTAGACCGCCGTATGCCGCGAATCGACGGTTTGGAATATTCCCGCACAGCTCTGATCAAAACTGGAAGTATTGTAATAATGAGGTGAATGGATCGGCATGAATACGAGGAATGGTGAGATGTAACTTCAATGTCAAGAAGCCCAATCTCCTTGTCGCAATGTTTTTAGAGAATTCATCGATACAACTTTACACCTTCTCATTTCCTTTGATTAAGAAAGCGTCCACCTCGGTTTTCTCCTCACACTCGTCGATCGGGAAATCTTCTATCTTCATTTCTCCACTGTTTTTGGCAAATTCTCTCACCACATTCTTAGCGCTGACTACGTCGGTTCAAATTCCGTCAATTGGTTCTACTTAAACGAAATGAAACGTTTAGCTAAAGAGTTGAGAGGTTTCAGTCTCTCATTGTGTGGAATGTGTTCAAGCTGTTGAGAAGTGACAATGAAAAACAAAAGCGCATTCTTGGACAAATTTCCACTTACATTTCACACAAATGAACAGCAAATGTAAGTCAGACACGTGGATATCATCCCACTCAGTGTTTAAGAGTGTCAAAAGCTATGCAAAGGCGCAGTTATGTCAGTGAAATGAATGGGATGAAGGATATTTATTCCACTTCCCCTTGAGATATGTGATTGAACTTTGGCAGATTCTGAGAATTTATTCCATTGATAAATATAGATGCACATGTATCGTCAAAATTAGGAACACAAAGCATACATCAACTATAAATATGATCATACGATGACGTTTGCTGTTATGCAAATGATGGTGATAAAGAATGAATTCAGATCAACGTAGAATTTAGGAGGCGTCAAAATACACAACTGTAGTTCAGGAGAAATCTAATTTTATTGATTGAAAAAAATACATGCGAATTATACATAAACTAATGATGCAAAATTGCCTGTCGACTATAATGTAATTACAAAATGATCTTAATATCCTGAAAGAAACAATAATAGGTGAAATCAGTGAAACAAAACTGAAAGAAATTAAGATGAGAGTCCAGAATCGCATAGATCTTGGCCACCATGTGAAGCAGCAAAGCACGGGCGTTGGCACGCTGTAAACAAAGACTCAGTCTTCCATGAATACCTCTGTCTATTCCATCACGTGAGGACACAGTTTGAAGGGATAGGCGAGAGACAATTCTTTGGAAGACTGATCGAGCATTCTTGCCCCAAGTGCCCTAAATGGAAACTGCTAACGGCTGACAGTGCCACACCCCAGTTCACCACACTTCGAGTAATAATAATAATAATAATAAAGACGTATATTTTGAAGAAAATGCCCCAATAATGAAAATCGTGGAGCGGACAACACAAAGATAAATATTCCAAATGAAATGAAAAATAAAATAATTCTTAACAAGATACATTCTGGAAGTTACATTTAAATTAAAGTGAAACCACTGTTGGATAACTGAGACATCGATATGATGAAGCTTTTACTGCGGAGCGCGGAAGTGATAGATGGAAGTCGGAACTGTCTTGAATATGGCAACAAAGGTAAGCACAGATGATGCAGAGGATGATCACTTTCTGAGACGATCTGCTGAAAAAGTTTGTAGCCAATTATTTTCCGTCGATAAGCGAGAGGTAAAAAGTTATTGCAGTCACAGTTAACACCGCACACAATAACATGAGTCCTCCTTTGAATTCTATCAATCTCAATTTCAGACAGTTTTGATAAGTTAGTGAACAATGGAGCTGCATACTCAAGAATGCTCCGGATGCAGTTCTGATAAATCGTGATCAGCTGAACTTTCGGGATAATGTCTCGTAATTGGCGTAGAACAAATAACCTTGAAGACGCCCTCTTGCAGATTTGCTCGACATGCTTTTTCCATCGTAGTTGTTCATCAAAACACACACCGAGTATTTGTACTGTTTCTCGAACAGGAATCGTGCGAATTTGAAACTTTCCTTTGTCGAACTGTCTATTTGATGAAATAAAAAACTGATGGCATTTATTTTCTTTAACGGACATTCTATTTTCTTTAGTCCAAAGAACAATACTTTCGTACACTTCCGAAACGGGTGACACGTTGTGAGTAGTTCTCATTTTTCTTCCTGTCCCCAGCCAAATCAGTTCAGGATAATGTAAACAGATTTATCAAATATGGAGTTGCATCCTCAATTGAAAAATGGAAACAGACCTGAATAGCTGCCATTTCATCCAATATCAGGAATCATTTGCAGGCCTAGTTTACATCTCTCAACATCGACACAACTTCCTATTTAAAGTCACAGCCATGCCCAGGTAAATTTGAATTTTGCAATTAGCAACTCAGTGAAACTTACTTTTAAACTAACTAACTAAAAGTTTAACTCTCAAATTAATTGATTGGTTATTATAAATTGGCTGCGACTTTAAATAGGAAGTTGTGTCGATGGCGAGAGATGTGAGCCAAGACTTCTGATGACTCCTGATATTGGATGAAATGGCAGCTATTCAGGTCTGTTCCCATTTTTCAATTGAAGATGCAATTCAATATTCAATAATTCTATTTACATTATGATTACAAAAAACAGCAATTATTAATCATTTCAGTCACACTAACTTAGGCGATTTATCAGCAGTGTGTTTAAAGAGATACTTAATGAATGCCCGTCTAAAGTTCACTAACTTGATAACTGCAAATTTCAGTTCAGGAGTGTGATCATTGTCACATGCATCACCGGCTAAATATATGGCGTAAGTAGCTCCCAATGATAGACGTATGCATGAAAATGAGTCCAAAGAATTTCTAGTTTAAAAAAAAGCGCAAATTTGTGAGAATTTCTTTACATCAATGTCACTTCCACGAAACATAACAGATATTTTTCATGTCTATTTGATGACAATCCTTAATTCTTAAAATGGTTGCGCGTCTATACGTCTTACTGAGGTTCTGCCAAGGGAAGTATGTATCGATCGTAAATAATTATATTCAAAAAGACTCTCGTAGAAGAGGATGAATGAAGCGTTTGTGCAAGATTAAGTCAATAAGTCGATAAATGTTTATTTCCAATTTTTTGGAAAACAATTGGATAACATTCAATTGCAACACATTGAACACACTGAGACACATTCATAGGAAGAGGTGGAAAAAGAGTGAGTGCGGTCCGCAACAATGAAGCAATTTTTGTTAAGGAAGGAGAGTTGAATGAACTTTTGATCCCTTTTTGAATGTTAAATACTTTCTACTTTTGAGATCATACGCAGGTTGTTTGCTGTCTGAAAACTTAGCGATGGCTTTCATGTTTTTTGGAATCAGATTATTCATTAATTCATGAAGCTCAGTTATGTTAGCGCAATAACACAACACTGGTGCTATATCTTGTCGAATTTCAGTCATACAGTGATATAAATTTTCTACTTTTGAATCATTGCATAGCTCACAGAGACGCTCTTCAAACTTCAGTCTATTATTATGATTCCCTGTAACATCTAATTTATGATTTTCTTGTTCTAAATTTCAGGATGATGTTGATATCGTTGCTGTCAATATCAAGTTTAGATATGTTTCCATATTGTTCTCAAACCGGCACAATTCTAAATAACTCAAACCAGAATGACTACCTTCGGCTGTGGAAATCCACTTTTCTCTAACATAATGAGTTAACCATATTTTTACAACTTTTGAATATGACTTTTTATCAGCTGCCAACTGCTCATCCCACAATTTTGGTAGATTAAGTCTTGTCAGCAATCGCTCCATTCGCCATTACCACGTACGGGTAGGCCTACTATGATATTCATTTGAAATACTAGCCAAATATATAACATGGTATACTTCCTTAATCAAACTTCTTTCATCAATCGTGATTATTTTTATCCAATCATGTTTCTCTTCACATTAAATAGAAAATATTTGACATATGAATATTCGAATAAATTATTGTTATTTTGAAATATTATTCAAAAATATTCAAAAATCACCTTCAATGTGCTAAGGTTCCTACGTTTTATGCTTGGGTCAGGACAAAGCCGTGATCGCTTGACTAATTGTACGAATCGTACATCTATTTAAACGAATAAAAATGATCATAATTGTTGTGCTGTCAAACCTATTGTTCATCAAATAAACCGGCTGATTATCCTACTTGTCAATGGAAAACATCTTGCATTATAACAGTCTCCAAACACTTCATACAATATTCACGTCTGTGTACTGTGTATGAACACAATTGAAGCATGCATCTGTTGAAAATTATGTAGTTGTCCCAGTGAACCAATTTTCTAAGGTCATATCCTCACAAAAGTTTTCATGAGAACTTATAATTTAATGCGGATTCATGAGATTTTTATAAGAACTCATGAGGCTTTGATGAGAATATAATGAGTGGTAATGAGATAATTCATGAGCATTCATGAGGTTTTTGTGAAAATAAGTTTATAAGTAGTAAGGTATGCATGCTAGCTGTGAGAGGAAAGAGTCATAAGAAAGCTTATTCAATCGATAAGCATCTCCAAGTTAAGTCTATGAAAGATAAGAAGCAACAGTATAGAATATATCACAACGATCTCAGCAGCCTTCTCGAAATGATGCAGGTATAATTTGACTTTACAATTAGATGATGAATGCAAGATGTTGAAAATAGAGATATATACAATCACAGTTCAAACTCCAAAAGTATAGACGTTCCTGGTTCATTATTGCGAAAGTTATGATAGCATTGTGAACATGGCGTGGGAATGCTCACCGGTATTGTAGCGAGGCTAAGGGTCTCAATAATTTTAATAGAGAAACTTATATCCAGAAGTAAGAAAGAACAGCTGGTAATTAACAAATGAGAATTATGAAGAATTCATGAAATTTGATGAGATCAATTATGCGAGAACGCTCCAAATCCGCATGAAATTTCATGAGACGCATATGAGGAAAAAAATCTCATGAAAAATCACGAGGAATTTTCTATGGGCATGTTTTGAAATATTCGTATCATTAACACACAACAATGCCTCTGAGATTTTGCTTCTGAACGTTGAAAGTGATAATAATCCTTCGGATAGAATCAGTCTCATTACTATCACATTACATCGAATGATAATATTATTTTGGGATCGCGCGAATCAATCAAACAGACAAATCCTTGAGCTTTAGGCTCGCGCCCAAGCATGGTCTGGGCCAAAATGCTTTGTGATCAATTCCGACGAAATGATGTCCGCCTGGTACAGTGTATATGAAAACGCTGGCCGGTGCCGGTCAGTTCCAACTGTGGAGCAGATGAAGTTCATGTGCAGAGAGCTTCCCTTCACATGAACACTTTCTCATTCAGCATACCAGCCCTTCCTTTTATATCACATTACAAACATGCACGGAAAACATCATTCACAACTTACTGGAGAAATTTCCATTTCTTAGTCCTTTGGAAAGTGTTGTTATCGTTCGTATCCTTAAGGAATTACTCAAACAAGGACGGTTTTATCTTGTTGTGTCTTCCAGCATATCTTTTATCAAACCTCATCCAAAGCATGTTTTTCGTCTCTTTCCGCAGGCCAAGCCCAGGAGAACAGGTGCAACTTTTTCATTACGATTCTATCGTGGCGTTCAAGAGAAATCAACAAAAAAGGATTTTCTGTTAACGAAACTCTGAGACAAAAGCGGCGAAGAAAGAGACAAGTCTCAACCCTAAGGGGTTAGAAAGAGGAAGAAAAAATTGGCTACAGGAAAAAGATAATTGAGAAAGATTCTGAGGGCGATGGCATTGATGCATGTAAAAAATCTCAATTATTTAGGACAGGAAATTCCAAGATGGAAAAGAGAGTATCATTGGAGATGTGTTCACAAAGGAAACGGCACAGACACGTCACTCGAAGGCAGCGAGTTGGACAGCGAATAACAAACTAGACATTCCATTATGTAGACGCCGTCAGCGACAACCTTCGCCCTGTCTTCGATTCAATTCCCATTGAGGAAATGCTTCACTCAGCGGACAGAAATGCGGAAAGTAAAGTCCCATCGGAATGTATGAGAGGTCGGAAATCAAAGACTAACTAATAATCCGAAACAACTGACGGCAATACAAATTAGCAGCACATTACAGACTTTCTATCTATGCTGCCGACCAGCTGGTGATCAACTCTTGTGAGCTTGTTGACAGTTTCAAGTTGATATCTTTTGATGCGGCCCAATGTACAGTCGATTCAAGGATTAAAAAATAGGCAACGGCTATTACCACGACAGAGACGGCACAATTTTGGTCTAGCGGCTATTCTGTAAACCGGATGAAGTCATAATCATAAGTAAGTAAAAGATAGAAATGATTTAAATATTAATCATCATCATCATCACTGGCCGTTGTTGTGCCACTGCTAGGCGAAGGCCTCTCCTTTCCTCCATCGAATGCGATCTTGTGCCAGTCTCCTCCAGTTGTCGTCTCCACCTTGGTCGGCCCCTCTTCCTTGTTTCTTCTCGAGGTGTCCACTCCGTCAGCGTCTCAGTTCATCTTTCGCCCTTCAGTCTCTTCACGTGACCCGTTCATCTCCATTTCGACCGTTTAGCTGTTCCTATAATGTCTCGAACTTTTGTTTGACTTCGAATCCACATGCTTCTTGTTTTTCGGTCTCTTTTTGTTATTCCCAACATCAGTGTTTCCATAGTTCCTTGTGTCACCGATAGCTTTTATTCCGTTTTCTTAGTCCACGCTTCCGCATGTCATTGCTGGGAGTATGCATTGGTTGAACATTTTCTTATCAAGACAGAGCAGGATTTTGTCATTTTTAAAAGTTTCGGAATATTTTCGAAAGTTTATCCATCCTTGTTGACATCGTCTTCTTATTTCTGGTGTGATGTTGTTATTGGGTTTCACTTCTTGGCCTAAGTAGATGCACTTGTCTACCTCTTCGATTTCTTCGTCTTTCAGGGTAACCCGCTTTTTGGTAGCAAAATTGCTGCCCATTGCTTTAGTCTACATATTCGCTAACCGTGTTGAGTTGATTCAACAATAAGTTGGTTTAAAATTAATAAATCACTAAATTGCGAGTTCACCTTCGACAAAAGATGTCTTGCTACATTGAGTGTTTTGCAGTCTCTAAGGCCTTATAGAAAAGAACAAGTTTGCTTCGCTTAAGAAATCACTAGATTTCTCAAAACCACAATGAAGACGAAACAAGATCATGTAAGGTGAAGCAGAACAAAGCAACGGGTCAAGGAACATTCTGATACACGCTTCTAGTTATTGCGTGGTTTGGAGTCTCTTATAACAGAGAAATATGAGGGATCGCAATAGACATGCAAGAATGTGAGTTTTCATGAGATCCGGATAAAAATGTGGTTTCAGCATGAAATTGAAATTTTAAGAAAAATCAAAAAAGGAATACAGGTCATTTTTTTAAATTCACAATTGTTCAATTGTGATGATCAATATTTGATTTTTTCCTTTTGATGCAACAGCTTTTGATGCATTTCCTTTTGATGCATTTCGTCGTATAAAGAAAGTAAAAACATCATTTCTCAGTTGTGAGATGTGCGTTGGTCAGAAGAGAATTTTTGGGGGACAAAGGCTAGTTGAAGAAAAATACCAAATAATTGCAAATGCAATCTTGAATTACAGTCTGACTGAAAGAACAGTTGCTATCCTGACGGTCAACTTTAAAAGCTGACATCCTCGATTCAGGTAATTCTGCTCACAAACTAGAAATTAATCATACGTATAATTGCAGAATGAAGAAAGGAACTCAAAAATAATAGCATAAAATCTCATCAAATAATGTCACAATACTTCCATAGTTCTGTCCATAAAAGATGGTTATTTTCTGGAATACGTGAAGTGAGATAAATCTGGGAGTCATGAAAACAGCTGAAATTAAAATATCAAGGAGGATCATTAGGTTACCATGGTGCTAAAGGGAAACTTTGAACGGACGCGGACCAATCTCAATAATAACTTCAGGTCATCATCAACGTCCTTACGAGTCACCATTTGACACCTTAATCAGCTGATTTTTTTTCAAAATGTGTCTTACAATGGTCTAAATCCGACGGTTATCTTTGAAAAGTTTGACGAGAGGTGGCGTAGTTTTAGTGCATATTTGTCCACAAGAAAATGCGATTGTATAACTTCAATTACTCCCTCATACTGGGGACTTCGAAAGTGCTGACATGATCTGACTTTGAACTGGTGCGTCCTGATCTCTGGATTCGACCTCTGGATCAAAAGATCGTTAGGCCAAGCACTTGACCACTGTGCCACGGAGGCCACACTTACTACACTATGGGAGCAACAGAAAGCTTCTACGCCGGGTGCACAGGGTCGGAAGTTCACCATGATGGTCTCCGTGGCACAGAAGTTAACTGCTTGGCCTTGCGATCTAGTAGTCTACAGGTCGAGCCCCGAAAGTGACATTCGGAGTCAGCGGGAAGGGTTTTCAGGATAAAAGCATTGCAACGCTGAAGAAATACCTGACTATGCTATGTCAGCACCGTTTAAGCAAATGGCAGGGCGCAGTGATGTCATTCATGCATTTCAGAAGTTCGGCAGCAGAGATGATTCTTTGATACATCTCAATTGTTATCCACCGACTGAAACCCTCCACGCCGGCATGCACAGGACTAAAAGTTCGGCATTTCAACTGCAGAGATGATTCTTTGATACATCTCAATTGTTGTCCACCGACTGAAACTCTCCACCCCGGCATGCACAGGACTAAAAGTTCGGCATTTCAACTGCAGAGATGATTCTTTGATACATCTCAATTGTTGTCCACCGACTGAAACCCTCCACCCCGGCATGCACAGGACTAAAAGTTCGCCATTTCAACAGCAGAGATGATTCTTTGATACATCTCAATTGTTGTCCACCGACTGAAACCCTCCACCCCAGCATGCACAGGACTAAAAGTTCGGCATTTCAGCAGCAGAGATGATTCTTTGATACATCTCAACTGCTGTCACCCGACTGAAACCCTCCACCCCGGCATCCACAGGACTAAAAGTTCGGCATTTCAGCAGAGATGATTCTTTGATACATCTCAACTGTTGTCCACCGACTAAAACCCTCCACCCCAGCATGCACAGGACTAAAAGTTCGCCATTTCAGCAGCAGAAATGATTCTTTGATACATCTCAATTGTTGTCCACCGACTGAAACCCTCCACCCCGGCATGCACAGGACTAAAAGTTCGGCATTTCAACTGCAGAGATGATTCTTTGATACATCTCAATTGTTGTCCACCAACTGAAACCCTCCACCCCAGCATGCACAGGACTAAAAGTTCGGCATTTCAACAGCAGAGATGATTCTTTGATACATCTCAATTGTTGTCCACCAACTGAAACCCTCCACCCCAGCATGCACAGGACTAAAAGTTCGGCATTTCAACTGCAGAGATGATTCTTTGATACATCTCAATTGTTGTCCACCAACTGAAACCCTCCACCCCGGCATGCACAGGACTAAAAGTTCGGCATTTCAACTGCAGAGATGATTCTTTGATACATCTCAATTGTTGTCCACCAACTGAAACCCTCCACCCCGGCATGCACAGGACTAAAAGTTCGGCATTTCAACTGCAGAGATGATTCTTTGATACATCTCAATTGTTGTCCACCAACTGAAACCCTCCACCCCAGCATGCACAGGACTAAAAGTTCGGCATTTCAACTGCAGAGATGATTCTTTGATACATCTCAATTGTTGTCCACCAACTGAAACCCTCCACCCCGGCATGCACAGGACTAAAAGTTCGGCATTTCAACTGCAGAGATGATTCTTTGATACATCTCAATTGTTGTCCACCGACTGAAACCCTCCACCCCGGCATGCACAGGACTAAAAGTTCGGCATTTCAGCAGCAGAAATGATTCTTTGATACATCTCAACTGTTGTCCACCGACTGAAACCCTCCACCCCGGCATGCACAGGACTAAAAGTTCGGCATTTCAGCAGCAGAGATGATTCTTTGATACATCTCAATTGTTGTCCACCGACTGAAACCCTCCACCCCGGCATGCACAGGACTAAAAGTTCGGCATTTCAACTGCAGAGATGATTCTTTGATACATCTCAATTGTTGTCCACCGACTGAAACCCTCCACCCCGGCATGCACAGGACTAAAAGTTCGGCATTTCAGCAGCAGAAATGATTCTTTGATACATCTCAACTGCTGTCACCCGACTGAAACCCTCCACCCCGGCATGCACAGGACTAAAAGTTCGGCATTTCAACTGCAGAGATGATTCTTTGATACATCTCAATTGTTGTCACCCGACTGAAACCCTCCACCCCGGCATGCACAGGACTAAAAGTTCGGCATTTCAGCAGCAGAGATGATTCTTTGATACATCTCAATTGTTGTCCACCAACTGAAACCCTCCACCCCAGCATGCACAGGACTAAAAGTTCGGCATTTCAGCAGAGATGATTCTTTGATACATCTCAATTGTTGTCCACCGACTAAAACCCTCCACCCCGGCATGCACAGGGCTAAAAGTTCGGCATTTCAACTGCAGAGATGATTCTTTGATACATCTCAATTGTTGTCCACCGACTGAAACCCTCCACCCCGGCATGCACAGGACTAAAAGTTCGGCATTTCAACTGCAGAGATGATTCTTTGGTCTCAGCTGCTGTCCCTGTCTCATCAGTGATGCGAGCTCAGTGACTGTAAAGGAGACAAGATTCAACCGCATGACAATCAGCATTTTCGGCAACTGTGTACTATATTTTCAAGTCAATTTTGTTTTCCTTGACGAGTCAGTTTTCGCATCTAGTGAAAAAAGATGATAATCTTCAATTTCTCTTGAACGTCTGTTGGCATCATTGTTCGATGTTATCCTTTGCCGCTGTGTACTCCATCGAAAGGGAATTCGACTGACGCCAACCAAACACTTACCGATAATAAATAACTGAGCCCATCAAAGGAATCGAGTTTGAATTTCGACGAACTATGGGAAAACAATCGAATTGAACTGCTATTAATCCCTAATGGCACCGCGCAAACTCCATGAGCAAGAAGGGTGCGCACAGTAGTAGGAAAGACACAATAGCCAAATTTGCCATGGTAGAAAAATTTGTCCACCAGAAAACTGCATGTGAGGAGAAATAATGAATTTCCGATGATTTTCGAGAACTTTTATCCCAGCTGAGACATCCATCCACTGCTTTCCCTTCGTGCAGTGAAAATGTCTTGATTGACCATTCTTTTGATGATACGGCAATAACCAAGGAGAATGGTCCTACTCTTGTACTGCTTTCCCATCTCGCGATCAACTTCCAATGACCAAACACTTAGAAAAATGCTTGGAATAGTCCAAACTACTAAGACTGAAGGATTGCATTTCAGACTGATCTGTGCTTATAAAGAATAAATAGAAATAGAATAAAGATGGATAAAAATCTCTCTTTAATATCTCTGATATAGTTATCTCGATTATCTGTGGGTCACTTTCCGCTTTTGATTGCTTCATGATGGGAACTTGATGCTTTCTCTTGGATTTTTGGACATTTGTTTTTCTAATGCCATTTTTATCTTTATTTCAATTTTGTCTATTTTTCACCTTAGAAACGACGTGAAGCATCCTGCCTTTTGCTCTCGTCGACATATCCCATGTGGATGCATTTTCAGCACAGGAGCAACTTACCAGCTGTGCCTTGCCTCTTTAATTTAACAGGTGAAAACCGTCGGAGACTGTTCGAGTTATCTCGAATTCTGGTGGAGACTTTTCGAATGATGGCTTCCTATTTATGTCTTTTTTGTGTATTTTCTTTTACTTTCGCATCTTCATTCGTTGCATGTGATTTTGTAAATGTGATTTGCATCTGATTTCGGAAAATAAGGACTTAACACAGAAGATATAAATCTAGTTTGTAATCGCAAGCATATGCGTGCGTCTCCCTTCCATGTGGTAGATTACTAAATATCCTATAATTTCGCGCTGAGTATTTAGAGCACATCTATTTTAAAAGTCCTAGGTTTGAATCCTTATCCTATTCCTGCTACGACAGGTAATATATTTTGTAGTACAGAAGATAAAATCGTTCTGTGGACAGTATCGAAAGCGCTAGCGGTTGATAGAGAACACAGATGTATTGTAGTCATCAGAACCACATTATAATTCAAGAGTCAGGGATGCCTATGAATAATATGACATTATATTATATGAATATTACCCATAGACATCCCTGTCAGAATGCACTTTGTAACGATCTTTGAACAACAAAAAACTTTACTACTACATCTCATCATCTTTTATCTTTCAGTGTATTTCCTGGAGATCTTGTGCATATCAAGGGTGCATAAGTCTAAGCGTATAATCTACGGTACGTATGAAATAAAATTTCTATGACAGCACTGCCTATGATACACAGAAATTTGAGAAGTGGACAGGCAGTAACCAAAAAAACAAACAAATTTCGACCTTCCTTTGCAGGTAGTATCTAGATATCCATGGAAAGTGTTATCCAAAATCTCCGCTAATGATATTCAAAATCTCAAGTGAGAGATAGATATTTGAAAATGATCGAAATCGCTATGTTATAATTGATGTAATCTCCGCCTCGCCACGAATCGTCGATTCAGCATTTAGAAGTAGTCATCCAATATCTATCATCGTTGTATAATATGTATCTCTGTGTACCTTATCACCATGGAAGCCTAGATTGCGATCGACTCGTAGATGTATAGTTCGCAACGGTTTGTCAGCTCTACTGCTTTGACGTAGCTTGAGCTGCAATCTAAATGTTGGAAGATAATGATCAACAGTATAGGCTTGAAGTTGTTAAAGCAGAAAAAAAGATTTAATAAAATGAATTATAGCACCAAAGAAAATCCTTGAAAATGTCCATAAATAACAGTCCTCATTCATCAGCACATATTCAATTAGCGGAAGAAGTCAACTAGTTCATTCATGACACTATACATGGTAAAATCTGTTTTGTAATAATAATAATAATAATAATCGTTTATTGTATCAAAACCTCAATAATGGGGGAGCTGAGGGTACAAAAAAAACATAATAAAACATTCATATATAAGTCAAAAAAACAAAAAAAAAAAAAAAAAAAAAAAAAAAAAATCAACGAAACTATTGCGATTGATTATCAGAGTTCACGAGTGTAGAGTGATTATCAATGATACAGACTGCCGCTGTGCTAGACTTGCGAATTGCAGATAACTTTATCACAGTTTAGGAATTCTTTTAAAGCTGCTATCTTGCAACACTTAGCAAATACTAATATTACACATCTTGCTGTGCCAGAAAAGTTGTAAACACGACAGCAGATCTGTCGAAGTCATATCTTCGTGTCAGTCAGGGACATCTAAACTGGCTATCTCTAAAACAAGCAATGTTGGTCATTAGATGTCTGACGATGATGAACTGTTTATTTTCCATAACCAAAGAGGCTGTAAAAATGCATTAAAATGACAACAGACACTAAACTTCACAGCAGACTCCTGTCATCAGATCGCTGTTTCTATCAAGATCCACATCCAGACCATTTGAACATCTTTCACAGTTTCTAGCGGCATATCAGACAAAGGCAACAAAGAAGGACACAGGACGTGCGCTTCATCATGCAAATAGTGTGTTTTTGTGACGCGCACTGTTGCGATCCTGTGCGCTTCGTTATGCAGATATTGTGTTTTTGAATCGTGCGTGCATCCTGTGGCGATCCTGAGCGCTTTGTTCTGCAGACATTGTGTCTCTGAGTAGCGTGTGCATCCTGTGGCGATCCTCAACGCTTCGTCATCCAGATGTTGTGTTTATGAGTCGCATGTGCATCCTGTGACAATCCTGAGCGCTTTGTTCTGCAGACATTGTGTCTCTGAGTCGCATGTGCATTCTGTGGCGATCCTGTGCACTCTGTCATGCAGATATTGTGTACTTGTGTCGCGTGTGCATCCTGCGTGCTTTGTGCTCTGCGGATGATGCGTTTTTGTGTCGCGTGTGCATGCTGTGGCGATCGTGAGTCCGTTGTTCTGCAATGTTTATAGCCTGTCGATGATTGTTTTTGAGTTGATTGGTGACCAAATTGTGGATGTGTTTTCTAGAACGATGACAATATAGATGGCCAGTACGGTCTCTTGTTGATGTCCTGTAGATGATTGAAGCAGCAGTGCCTTGTCATCAGCTTGTAAATGAAGAATAGAGTCAGATATGTCATTTGATTTAGTTTAATAAAAGCGCGCTTCGAATGAATTATAAGCTCATGAAATTATAAGCTCAAGTCAAGCACTGAACATGTAAACACGAAGTTGATGAGTTGTGTCTGTAGAAATGAGTAAGGAAGATAAATATAATGAAAAAAAGCATCATTGAACATGCATATTGTTCGCAACTTTTCCTTCAAAGCAGATAAATTTGACTTCATCGGCTTGATCACCAGCACATTGAGCATTTGCAATTGCAATGGGCTGGTCTATCGAAACAACATCCTTTAGGAAGACCTCGCCTGTTGAGTTGCTGAGCTGTGGTTTGAAGGGGCCTCGCGATAAGCTCTGAGGAGTCCTCTCAGACGCTCTTAGCGGGATATGCACATTATTTCGATCTACTTCGGCTTGCACTTAATCCGAAGATTGAGGAGCCAGCCAAAATCGGGGTCGTTTCTTTCGGTGACTCTGAGGTGTCGTTTGAGGTCTGTGCTACCGTCGTAAGAATGTCATTTGTATGTGGCTCGTAGCACCGTCTTGTCATGGTCACAAGTATGGGGGTACTTTCTTATCGTTGTTCAGTCGGGTGAACTCTAATGGGCACACCTTTTCAATAGTGAATGTAAAGACAAAACAATCTAGCGCTTAGTGAAATAAGTTACTTTAACAGGGCGTACTTTAACATATTAAGTGGGTGGGCAACTGCCCACCCAGTAATTTTGCCTCAAACTCAGAATTTTTAAACCCATTTTGATTTCTAAAAATATTGATATTCATTCATTGGTAACGTCATTGCAAATTGAAGTCTATTTTCTCTTTCTATTTCTAATTTATCTGATAAGATACACAAACGCGAAAACGACGCCGCAAGGCAAGAAAGAAGATGATTATGTCAGACGATAACTTCCAGGACAGATGAACCACGTCTACTCGAGGTTCTTTGTTAATTTTTACTTAAATTTGCCAACTGCTTCGCATGTATGTAGCTCTGTTTTTATTGCCTGTAAAGGAAATGTTCAACACATATGCTGCTTATAATTACGGATATAGTCTAAAGCAATTCAAGGGATCAAGGCGAACATCGCTGTGGATTTCCTGATGAATAGCTCATGGAAATTTTGGGATGCAATGTCCGGCGACTTTTTAATCCATTAACTGATGCAATGTTCCAGGCATAGAAATTGACAACAATAAAACAACTTCAGATAAACAGTTTATTTCTATGGTTCCAGTTGAGTTTGACTCGTGCGTACATGTTTATTTCTACATTCTCCAATCACCAAGTCTATAAGCAAACTCGTAGATTTCATTTGGTCCCCGTAATATGTGCCACTGATAACTTAAAGGCAACTGATTTATCAATTGAAGTAACTGCGCAAAATCATAGATATCTAAAAATAAATTATCTTCATATTTCGAGCATAAAGCGAAAGCACTCCCTCTTTTTTATAATCGTCTAATGGTAAAAGTTAAAATAAAATATCGTTACAGTGCCCTGACGTTTAGTCCTGCAAGGACTTGTTCACAGGTTTGACAAAGCCATGTACGGGGTTTGAAATTGGCTTATAAATACGAATGACCACTCGTCAGCTCCTGTTTGCGATTAATGCAAGGTTGATGAATGCTAATAAGCTTAGCTTCAGCAATACGGGTAGAAACTGGATCATAAAGACATTGCATAATAATGATGTCAAAATCATCAATAGTTTAAATCGACCAATAATGGTCTTTCTTCGCATGTTCTGAGAGGGCACTCTTGCTGTCCTGATTATGCAATAGACGATTATAAAAAAGAGGGAGTGCTTTCGCTTTATGCTCGAAATATGAAGATAATTTATCACCTCCCGTGCATCGTCATCAACCATTTAAAAATAAAAAAGCTTCTGACGCAAATCTCATTTCGTAAGCTTAGATAAAAGGTTGTTTGTACTTCCCAAAACACAGGCCATCGACTTTCTGCCATGTGACCGAGAACGAGTATATTCATTATCACTCTCATTGTTTTGTGCTAAGTGTTGAGCAAAAGTAAAATACAATTTCTACAATCCATTTGATATGCATTCGTTCTTGATTTTCGCATTGGAGGTTTGTGGTAGATACTTAATGAACAATCTGCATATAATGCGCTATACACCGCTGAAAGCAGGAATTACATAACATTAAACTTCTCTTGATTGATATATGTTGATATCGCATTAATTCTTCATATGAGAGGAATCATGAGTCGGAATCAGTTAACAAGGCCTTCAAAAGTTGAAATTGAAAGCTGACATTTCTTTTTTTCCTGTGGAAGCTTCGTAAACGGTTATGGCATTCTATGGAGTATTGCGTCACTTGTCTGAAGCCACAAATGAAAAGATAGTGAAAGCTGCTCTTAAATTGCTGCTTTTATAAATATCAAAAAATGAAATATTCTACAGATTCCAACATAAATCAAACAATATTTAAATCATAATGCCAGAATTATTATCTCATCTGAAGTAGACAATATAGGAACACTCGAAGAGGATTCGCAAGCATGTTTCACATCGCATAACCGACGTTTCGTCTCTCTAAGATATAGTCATGGTACTGGCACCAGTACCATGACTATGTCTTAGAGAGACGAAACGTCGGTTTTATTGTAAATAGCCTACTTGTTTTTATCTTAAATTCTTGCAATAAAAAGCCTGGGGAGACGAACAAAATTGTTTTTTGGCAATGACGTACAGAAACTACCTCCCGTCAACAGCAGTCAACATGATTGCATAACCTTTAGAATCACATCAAAGGCTGTGCTGACTTGTCATCAGAACCTGATACGCTCATCACTTTTAACATGGAAGGTGAGTCTATTAAACTGATGATTTTACTACATACAAGACTTATAATACATCTGTATTAATAAAACAATCCTTGTTTATACTCGGAAGTACATTCGGCGACACGTCGCTGTTCTATGTGGCCGAGGTGTTATTCCCCCGGGCTTCATTCTTTCGTGCTGAGTGCTGCCATTTTGAATGTTATAGGCTTGAACGTCCACCGGGCGCAGAGCATTAAGCCTCTGCATTGAAATATTTTGTGAATTAATTCTAGATATGATTTAAAATGTTCTTGCAACACTGTCAACAGAAGTAAACAGGTGATGAAAATTAGGCAAAAATAAATCCTAAAATCCATTTAAGACATCTCCGTTGCTTTTGCTTGTGTTCGGCACTACTCACTCGCATAGCATTATTAGAGTAGTGATTTCGAGTACTCGTAACAAAATAATTATGTAATTATTTGCACAATGAATTGTATTTCCAGGAATTTGCACGGTGATAAGTCCATTCTATCTGATTCCATTGTTTTTGTTCCATTTAATAAATGATTATTCTTTGACTAAAATTAACGTGTTTCAATGTACAAGACCATGACGATCGGAGAATGCAAGGATTTGCATTGAAACATTTAACTATTATTCGTTAGATAGGATGTCACTAAATATCTCAATATGGCAAATACGAAGACAACTCATGTACATCCGTGGCACAGTGGTTAGGTGCTTGGCCTAGCGATCTTTCGGCGCAGAGGTCGAGTCCCGAGAGTGTCATTGGAAGTCGGCAGGAAGGGCATCCGCACTACAAGTTCACAATGCTCCAGAAAAGTCTGACTATGTCAGCACCGTCCAAGCCCCCAGTAAGGTTAAACCATCATCACATGTAAGGCACCAAGGCAATGCATCAATTACATGTACTAGGGATACTGAACTGTTATCCGCTCGACTGGTCAGCGTCATAACATGTGAAGTCCAAGTTCATCTTCTGTGTGTGGCTTCACACAGCCCATGCATTATTTAATGTCTATCTGATTAGAAACAGCTGATGTCTATTGCAATTAGTAGCATGTTCTATAAACGGTCACGTGGGGAAATCAGATAAAGAGAAATGCAAAGATTGAAGATACATTTCAACGTTTTACGAGACAAATTTTCATAACATTGACTCTACACGGGCGTGAGCTGACATCAGAAAAGTGGAGGAGAAACATCGTGAACTGTTCAAACACTGCGTATTTGTCTACAACTGTCTCCGAAAGCAATGAACATCATGGCCTGCTCGTATGTATTCAACAACACGACATTTGTGATGGGAATGAGGAAAGAACTCTCTCTCTTAGACAAACACTCTATGAAGTGGTAAAAACTCTGTGGTAATGGACGACATTTTTGTCGTGTGGTGCAGAAAAGTCATCCAGCGTGTTTTACAGCGATCCCAAATCATCAATCGTTCGCTGTGAGTGATACATAGACGAACACCATGACTTTTTCTTGTATCATTAACACAACACCTGTTCTATGAGTATATATAGACAGCAGACTACATAAGGTAGTCCTATAGACATCCAAAGTTGCTCTCATTGATGTTGAAGTGTACATGAATTCCTGACGATGATTGGGACCTTGTTACTCAGTTGAGACTGGTCGATTTTGTACATGTTTTTTACAAAGAGCAATACCGGACTGACGTTTACCGACGTCCAACACTCGAACCACGGGGAAATGGACGTTAAATCGTGGAGTGAGTAATACGATAATCATTAATTTGATCTTAAGGACGCTTTATTAGTATCTCAAACATTCTGTAAGATCGACTATAGAAGGCACTGGACACCATAGGTCTCTCTACGTTCGACGCACTAAAAATCACTAAATTGTCTAATATGCTTATCAACGGATGCTCTTATCAGATAATTGAATAGTCTTTTTCGTCTAACACAAACCATGCAAATATGAGATCTGAAAATTCCCCCCAGGAACGATGCGGACATTTCCCAGTGCGGTAGACACACCCTCTCCACCGCAGTTTATCCGGAACATCTTCTAACTATTTGGTTTTGATTGTCTCGGAATCGAAGATGTACTGCACTCCGATTTCTATATTTAGATACGCCGTCTTTGATGGATTCCGCTGACGTAAGATTGATTTCAAAGAGGTTCTAAAAGCCGAAGATTGAGAAAACATTATATTGCTGAATATTATCTTCTCTTTGCGTACCCAAAACAAAGGAACAATATCTCATCTGCAACTCATGTCAATGACATTGTTTTCTCGGAAAGTCATCTATTCATCTGAGAGATACAGAAGATCTTACACAAACGAATGCACCGTAGCAAACTGACAAGAAAAAAGGAGACAAAGTTTTCAAACAGGTATCGCTTTGTCTTACAGAATCTGTATATAACTTTTCAAAACTTAACCATTTAAGTACATTTGCAGCTAACTATCTGTTCTGAGTTGCTGAAAGCAAAAGTTGCGGCTTAGAATATGGGTTTGGGATCAGTTGAAGCTAGCTATCGACCGATAAATGTCAACTAATGATAAAAACACGTTGATGTCTGTACTCGACATGAATTTCGTCTACCTAGTCTCTTGTGATGTACGAGACAATATCGGATGTGGTTGGGCAAAAGTAGGAGATAATCATGCCATAGAAAAACTTACAAGAATGACTATGCCAGCTGCTGAACTCGCATCTGAATTCGTCCACGTGAGTTTGAAGAAAATAAGAACAATACGCTACATTCGATAAATGGTTTTATAGGAGAATAGGAGATTGGAATTGTCAAATTGATAGGAAAGAACTTTGAAATATCACCTTGAATGTAGTTCGACCTGAAATTGGGAAACCTTCAAGCCAAATCATCATAGGATGACAAGCATCTCTGCCGGTGTGAAGGACTGAATTCATCCACTGCATCTACAGAATCAGCACATTCATATTTAGAAAATTATACAGGTAAATAGAGGAAAGATGATTGGGTTGTAACTCAGGTTAAAGTAAAGAAACCTTTTCTACGTTTACAGAAGTTGACAACAAAAAAGGGTTTTGAATATATTGTCTTGGCTACTTTTCATTAGTTATTTGTAGTTGTTGAGTGGAAAGCCAATGAATGAGGGTGGTTATGGGTTCTTTTTTTTTTTTTTTTTTTCTCATAAATTTTAACATCCAATAACAATCTTCTTCAAGAAAAAAAAAAAAATCTTTTTTCTTTCTTTCTTTAATTGCTGAAAGATGTTAACGGACTGAAATGAATTGTGAGGAAAAAGAAAGTAAACCATAATAAATCACCATTGGTCTTCCCACACTACAAATGACAAAAAAGGGACAGGGTTTTCCGCTGGCCGGCTAACTGGTTTCGATTTCTCGCTCATCCTTTATTATGCAATGAAAGCCTTTTTTTCTAATTTCTTCCTTATTAAGGAATGATCCAATGCCACTTACATATTTCTCTGTTGAGTTTATAGGCATCAAATCAAAGTATTCTATCACTTGAATTGGTGATCTGACGCCTAACTGTTCAGAGAATGACTCATTATTTCGAGGAGGTGCATAAATTGCTAAATTTAAATCCACAAACGGATACCAAATAACAATTACAAGACATTTAAATCCTTTGGAAATACAAAAGAACATGAAGCAATTTGACACAGCGGATTTGGAATAAGTACGAATATTACAGGAAGAATCTACCATGCATAACACGAGGAATTATCCTGAGTAAAGTGGTAAAACATTCAATTTCTCAACAATTGAGCTGATTCCTCTATTCCTTCAAATTGAACTAAACCTAGAATCCCTTTGAAGATCATCTAGACGTTTCAATAGTGGAAATGACTCAATAAATCCTTCTTCATTTAGGAAAGAGTTGAATGAGAATTCTTTTCGAGGTAATTTTGATATTTTTGACTGTTTAGAACTGACTTAACATCTACAAGTACGAACAGCTCTTAATTATACACCGAACATGAATCTGATCATTCAATTGTACTTCAATCCACTCAATTTCTGTTTTCCTTTCGTTGCCGCCGAAACGAACAAATTCAAAGAAATTCTTATTAATTGACGTACCGGCATTGTCACGAATAGACATGTGGAGTATTTGAAAAGTTCTTGCAAGGATCTAATCATGAGAGGACAATTCAGTTTAGAAAACTATTTTCAGCCTTCGGACATCCACAAGGATCATCAACTTGCCTGTCCGTAATAGTCCTAATGTCATCTACATGTTGACAATTAAAAAAGTTGCCGTACAAATCATTTAAAGCACGAGTGTTGGGGAGGACATTGGAATTCATCGTCACAACAGATCCGAGAAGAGACAATTGGGGAAAACAGATTCACTGTCCACTAGACCAAACCAACAAGCCAGAGTTGGTGACAAATCGCCATAGTTCACTGAAGCCAATCTCCTGACTGATGTAAAAAAATGTCCACGCCATCCATAGACGTCAACTGTACACTTACCAAGTGCACGAAGAGGCTCCTTTTTAAAACTGCCAATTTATGGGAACATAAAATGAAGCAAATAGACGAAAATTGTCATTCACTTCAAAAGGACGGAAATGATCGGATTTACAACTACCGTTAAGTGACGTTTTCAATGACACTGTTCATAGATATCCACAATAGAAGTCGCAAACCGGCAGAACTCGACGAGAGTCGAATTGACCAAACATTTTCGATTGAAGAACTCTTTTTTCTTAAAATATGAATTTGAATCAATTTATGCTACAGATAACAATATTAATGATCAAAAAACTGAATTTCATACTATTATTTTGCGATATTTTGGGTCATATTACTTTCCAAATATTAATCAATATATATATATCAATTTTCACAACTAAGTTTATGCGTGTTTCGATGCACATGAACAAATCTCTATCGAACATAACACCACTTATGATGGCCTAAAAGAGTGATCGATTTTATCAACTCAATGATTTACAAATCATCAAATTGAAATGTCTAGATCTTATTCCAGCCTCTTGAGGGATGATAAGCTTAGTAAAGTGCAAAACTGCAGCGTTTTTGATTATTGTAGCTGATCGGCTGGACGCATAAATTTGCCGGTCTATAAAAGTACTGCAACCCTGTTGCGTTTACACATTGGCTTCATGTTAATATAAATTCACCCGAAATACAGAGTTTTGAAGCATTTAAGCAATAATAATTATACACACTCAGTTTCAGTAAACAATCGCTGATTGGTTTTCTGATGGTTCAAGGAATTATGTGAAATAACACAGATTAACGTCCAACTGGAACCTAGCACTCTATCTTCCCGACCATACCTCGTCTGACCAGGAAAAGAACAGAAGTCAGCTAGAAGGAAAAACAAGTGCTCTGTCCACACGGCCAGACAGGCGGCACCAAAGATGCGTCGATGAAGGCTCATGTCACATTCTATTGTTATGCACAGCAGATATTAGTACGCATTGCGTTGTCATAAATCAATCATATTCAAGTTGCTGTGAGGTTGATTGTGATGGTAGGATAAACATAGATTGATTACCTTGTCTACGCAAGGTTGGACCTTGGGCTTGGTAAAACTTTGGTAAGTGATACAAAACTTGGGTCCTGTATTAGTGCTGCATATCTACAAATTATGCAAATTACAAGTTATAAAAGTTAATATTTTAATTTGAATCTTAGGAGAACTACATGACAGGAGCATGAACTTTTGATTTTTCTATTAAAATTCCACTGAATTCACAGAATATTTTAAAAATAAAATTCATGTAATTCTTAGCTATTTTATTTTGGCCTTGACAACATCGCGCATTGAAATCTCGTACATAATTGTTTTTGCTGTGACCTTACATGTACTTTGTTGCATTTGTGCCTTCAATTTATATATATTTCATATACATGTACTTTATATCTTCGCAGTTACATGTATCTTCACACCTCTAGACTGTCTGCAATAGTCGACATTTATCCAAAAATGAGTTCATTCTAATTTCGCATTCGAAATATGTTCGACCAGGCACTCAGTACGCAGCTACATAATTTTTATTAAGTCTATATATTTCTGAATGATAAGATGAAAGCAATTGCTTTGTTATGAGCAATGTGCAATCCAATCAAAAGTCAATCAAAGATCTCGAATTATTCAGCATATCAGTATAGGTCAAATCAAAGAAAAGCTTTATAACTTACCGATACTAAATGTACTTCGGCCGATAATCACTTATTACAGCAAAAAGTCGTTTCCTACTACATTTCTCATTGGCCAATGGGAATTTTAGCCTATAGAAGAATCTTTATGTCTACACAAAATACTAAGAATGTACTTCGTTTACTTTATTCTTCTTATTTATTGAAGCTTGGGTTTTGGGTTTTGACCCAAAACTTCATGGTTTTGCTCAACCTTGGTCTGCGTGTCTGGCCCACAGCGACGAAAACGAATCCATCCGTTTGGCACGAGCAAATTTGTGTCTTGACGAATGGCAATGCTCTATTACGGGAAAGGCAAGCCAATTTTCCACGACCATGCAGATCGCCTCGGCAGAACAGACTGACATCGTAAACGTCATGCAAAATGAATAGCTTTTAACCGACACGTGAAATTCACGATTTACACAAAAAGAGACTGTGCATGTACGTGAGACAAATGAGAATCTAAAAGGAGCAGATATCGGTATAAAAATGTAAATGGACATCATTTGCATGCATGGTGTGTATAATAAATGGCCAAGACAGCAGCAGCTCTTACGTAGGCCAATCCGGCAACAGCTTGAGTACCCGCGTCGCTCAACATCACATCAAAGTCAGCAGCCACAGAATTAGACAGGTCGTCTCTTCTTCTGTTTGACTAGAAAGGAAACATTGGAACATGTAACGCTACTGAAATGGCACAATCTCCTGACTAAATACCATAGCAATCGAACAATGAGCAGCCAGTTCAACATTAAACACGCCAAATTGTCCGACGTTTCAGTGATTCTTATCAACCGGATCACACAGCAAAGAGACACAGACGATGTCAAGTTCTACAGAGAGTTTGTGAACGTTTTTTCGCACGCCTGCTAACTTTTTTTAAAATGATCGGAGGACCCAACATTCTTGAGAAAACCTTTGCGCAATGATCTGAATTCTTCGAATCTGAAGGAATCGTGGCGATCGGAGCACATTGAAGAAATTCACAACAATCCGCAAGCGACGCACGACTCTTTTTCCTATCTCTTTAAGGCATTGAAAATTTATTTTTACCCACTTGAATCAGTTTGCACTAGCAAAGTGAAACGCTTAAATATCACAAAAATTATTATGTGATTGGAATATTGTAGACGCACTGGAACACGAGACGGATAATCACAAAATATTGTTCTTAGAAGAATAACATGCAGATGTATGTCGTAGATCATCTGAATCGTTGTGATCTTCGTGTTGACAGCAGTGTTTCATTTAATAACAGTATTATACTTCTCACCACAGCTGCATATTACTGCAACTGTTTCGAAGAACCCTCTTCTAAATATTACAAATCTCGTACAATTTCCTTTTTATACCGATATCTGCTCCTTTTCGATCATTCTTTGTCTCACGTGAGCGTATAGTGTCTCTTAGCGTTAACTGTAAATTTCATCTGCCGCTCGCTCTCTATAACTTGGCTGAATTGCATTAATTTTGCATGAGGTCTACAAACAATCTGATGAGGCGACCTGTATGGTCCCAAAATACTGACTTGTTTTGCCTATAATAAAACACATTCTGAATTTATCGTCTGAAGTATAATTAGGTTCGGATTCATAATCTCTGAACATCTGTAATCCGCAACTCAAGAACTTCTCTCTCTCTCTCGTGAGATACAAGTTGTGGAGAAACGAACATGCATGAAACTATTTTCCCATTAAATTCGACTCCAAATGCGTTGTTCGCAATAATTATATCATCAATGTTGAAATAATTGAATTCTAAATTACACTGTAATCACACACGAACTAAGAGGAATCATTTGCTATTACTAAGACTTGCGGAATTTTGTTCCATTTCACGGAAATCGATTTGTTTCAATCTATCTGTTTGCATCTGCAATCTATTAAACAGCTGAGTAAATGAACAGGCAAAACTTTATTCCAGGGATTTCGAGTGAACCGAATGGTGATGTAACGACATCTAGTTCGTCTATTTATAAGTCTAAGAATTTGTTCTCCAACATTTAAGCAAAACTATCAAGGAAAGGTATATTTCTCAGTGTTTGCTTGCAATATTAGACTACCATCCTACATTCGATCAATATTCTGATATTGTCAATGATCGAATTTTCTTCTCCGAGTATATCATGAAGCCTAAAACGTTTGATTTTGTTTTATGAGATTTTATTCTACATCAAAAGGTTCATGATGTGCATCGCCTACTGGAGATCAGAAGTTGACCGCGATTAAGAAATAAAAAATTAATTGTATGCTGAATGTTCTTTTACAACTCCATTTGAAAAACTGGATTAATCTGCAAGTTGTTAGACAATCCTCTAATGTTGAGCAAAAATTTCCATATCTAATAGGAACGACATTTTCATCGATTTCAGCATGAAATTGATTTTGAACTGAATAGCATAAAAATACTATTGCACGTGGTGTTCATCACATAGAAAAGCTGGAAGTTTCTGAATAATAGACCCAAAACATGAACACTGTACATGTATATTTTGTAATGATACAGTTTGAAATTTTGTATATGAGATTGGGGAAATTTGGTATTTTGTTGCCATTCATTCATTTATGAAAAATAATTAAGCAATTTTCTACGATCGTGTAGTTGTATATATATAAAATTCCTATTTTATGTATTTCTTTATCAAGGGATACAGAAAAAGGAGGTTGTACGGCATGTCATTAAGAAAATTTCAACTAACCGATCTGTGGAGTACAACTTAGAACGTAGAGCGTGGACATTGAGTTATGCAAGCACAGGATTTTTACAAAACTGTCATAGATTCCTTGAGATATTAGAATGATAAAACTTATCTAGACTGTATAAAAAAGAAAAAAACTTCAAAGATACGGTATTAAGTGGTATTTCGGCAGGCCTTGCTTCGATCTCTTACTTTTTCACTTTCTTTCTCGGAGCTATACATTGACTATGTGATGGAATGATTGGGGCTCAGTTTTCAAAGACTTAGTTTCCGGTTAGGACATTGACTTCTTCCTCCGAGTTTTACATAGCATGAAAATGAGGCGTTTGACTATCCACACCGACGACTGATGAAGATTATTCATTCAAAATCGCCTCATAAAAACATTATTTTTCAACAGTAACACTTCTCTCTCACTGCTGCAGGTCAGTTCAACAGCAGCACTTCTCTCTCATTGCTGCAGGTCAGTTCAACAGCAGCACTTCTCTCTCACTGCTGCAGGTCAGTTCAACAGCAGCACTTCTCTCTCACTGCTGCAGGTCAGTTCAACAGCAGCACTTCTCTCTCACTGCTGCAGGTCAGTTCAACAGCAGCACTTCTCTCTCACTGCTGCAGGTCAGTTCAACAGCAGCACTTCTCTCTCACTGCTGCAGGTCAGTTCAACAGCAGCACTTCTCTCTCACTGCTGCAGGTCAGTTCAACAGCAGCACTTCTCTCTCACTGCTGCAGGTCAGTTCAACAGCAGCACTTCTCTCTCATTGCTGCAGGTCAGTTCAACAGCAGCACTTCTCTCTCACTGCTGCAGGTCAGTTCAACAGCAGCACTTCTCTCTCACTGCTGCAGGTCAGTTCAACAGCAGCACTTCTCTCTCACTGCTGCAGGTCAGTTCAACAGCAGCACTTCTCTCTCACTGCTGCAGGTCAGTTCAACAGTAGCACTTCTCTCTCATTGCTGCAGGTCAGTTCAACAGCAGCACTTCTCTCTCATTGCTGCAGGTCAGTTCAACAGCAGCACTTCTCTCTCACTGCTGCAGGTCAGTTCAACAGCAGCACTTCTCTCTCACTGCTGCAGGTCAGTTCAACAGCAGCACTTCTCTCTCACTGCTGCAGGTCAGTTCAACAGCAGCACTTCTCTCTCACTGCTGCAGGTCAGTTCAACAGCAGCACTTCTCTCTCATTGCTGCAGGTCAGTTCAACAGCAGCACTTCTCTCTCATTGCTGCAGGTCAGTTCAACAGCAGCACTTCTCTCTCATTGCTGCAGGTCAGTTCAACAGCAGCACTTCTCTCTCACTGCTGCAGGTCAGTTCAACAGCAGCACTTCTCTCTCACTGCTGCAGGTCAGTTCAACAGCAGCACTTCTCTCTCAATGCTGCAGGTCAGTTCAACAGCAGCACTTCTCTCTCACTGCTGCAGCTCAGTTCAACAGCAGCACTTCTCTCTCACTGCTGCAGGTCAGTTCAACAGCAGCACTTCTCTCTCAATGCTGCAGGTCAGTTCAACAGCAGCACTTCTCTCTCACTGCTGCAGCTCAGTTCAACAGCAGCACTTCTCTCTCACTGCTGCAGGTCAGTTCAACAGCAGCACTTCTCTCTCACTGCTGCAGGTCAGTTCAACAGCAGCACTTCTCTCTCACTGCTGCAGGTCAGTTCAACAGCAGCACTTCTCTCTCACTGCTGCAGGTCAGTTCAACAGCTGCACTTCTCTCTCATTGCTGCAGGTCAGTTCAACAGCAGCACTTCTCTCTCACTGCTGCAGGTCAGTTCAACAGCAGCACTTCTCTCTCACTGCTGCAGGTCAGTTCAACAGCAGCACTTCTCTCTCACTGCTGCAGGTCAGTTCAACAGCAGCACTTCTCTCTCACTGCTGCAGGTCAGTTCAACAGCAGCACTTCTCTCTCACTGCTGCAGGTCAGTTCAACAGCAGCACTTCTCTCTCATTGCTGCAGGTCAGTTCAACAGCAGCACCTCTCTCTCACTGCTGCAGGTCAGTTCAACAGCAGCACTTCTCTCTCATTGCTGCAGGTCAGTTCAACAGCAGCACTTCTCTCTCATTGCTGCAGGTCAGTTCAACAGCAGCACTTCTCTCTCACTGCTGCAGGTCAGTTCAACAGCAGCACTTCTCTCTCACTGCTGCAGGTCAGTTCAACAGCAGCACTTCTCTCTCATTGCTGCAGGTCAGTTCAACAGCAGCACTTCTCGCTCACTGTTGCAGGTCAGTTCAACAGCAGCACTTCTCTCTCACTGCTGCAGGTCAGTTCAACAGCAGCACTTCTCTCTCACTGCTGCAGGTCAGTTCAACAGCAGCACTTCTCTCTCACTGCTGCAGGTCAGTTCAACAGCAGCACTTCTCTCTCACTGCTGCAGGTCAGTTCAACAGCAGCACTTCTCTCTCACTGCTGCAGGTCAGTCGGACATGCCCAATTCATTACACAAAGTAGCAAGAGAATATTTCTCAGCATCATCACCTTCTCCGGGTTGGCTAGTTTGCATGACAGGAGCTTCAATCATCTAACTTTGATTCCGTCAGGTCATTCGCTTGATTTTGCTCAAGACAAAGAAATAAATGGTTAGAAGAATGACCGTCAATGAAATTGGCTGAATTTGAAGTTATTCATCATCTCCTGACAATCATTGTGGGATTTTACAGCCTCCCTTTCAGACGTCTTCGATCTAAAGGCAACGGTTGGCTGGCTTCCACTAGCAATCTCGTTCATTGCCCAAGTGAATTTGCCTTCATTGTAAGCGGTCATAAATCAAGAGGAAGGAAAGCGAGATTTGGAGTCGTTTGAAATTCCCACCAGAGCTCGCTAAACAATTGAAGGTGCAGGTTAAGTTTTTTCATTCATTAGAGAGTTGCTTTCTACCCATTTTGCAAGGACTGGCGAGATGCACTAGGTTCTAAATCTTTGATATTTGATGAGAGAAGTGCAATCATTAATTGAATTGGCGATCAGTTGCATTCATTCTTAAATTGAGAGAAGGAACAGGGACTGAAGAGAATAGACTTCTTATAAAAACAAGAAAATAAAAACCAACCAACAGTCAAGTGACGTTGAAGGGCTATTTTCGTAGTTTTTAATTATGAAAGGAACAACGAGACAGGGAGGCAGACGAATAAGTTTTGAAATGAAATGTCGCGGACTCCCTGGTGGAATGGCTAACTGATTGACTTCTCAACTTTTAATTGTCTGGTTGAGCTGTGTTGTTCTGTAAAGTAATATTTTTCACTGCAGATGTATTTGAAATGGATAAATAATTTTAATTGTCTCTGTGCGTGTATTGTAGATATCCTATCGCTTTATTTGACCTGTAAAGCAGATTATTGCCCCGCGGGAGATCATATTTACTTAAATGCATTGGAAGGAACGTACTCCATGCCAATTATGACTGATCTTGTCTTATATGACTGCTTTAGTATAGACAAGATGTGTGAATAGATATTTTACTACTGGTCAGGCTAAATTTCTATTCAAATACTCTTGATAATCATAGACATGTGAACCACAATCTGTCCTTGATCATCATAGCACGTCGTCAAATACAGTTCTCTACACAACTCGTGCATGAGATTGCTTCATCATAGCATTCGAACTCGTTAGATTTTAATAGCGTTCGCCCTATGGGCTCGGTCATGAAAGATATCTAACTCGTGGACTGCTGTAAAGAGGCAATAATGAACTAGTTGAGTAAATAACTAATCGGTTACCTGCAGTGATTAAGAATTACTTTAAATAGCTTCCCTGTCGTATCTCCAATAATCAAGAAACCTCATTAACAATAGTAACATAATAATGATAAGATGAAAAATGTAGTTGCAGGTACAACTTTCATTGAAGTTTTAAACACTTCCCTGAGCGTATTAATCCTGATTAAGTTATATTAACTGCACAAAAGACAGATTGTTGAAAATTTCTTTTATAACTGACGACAACGTACAAACACGTCAATAGAATCATTGAATATTGAGTTAGGCCTGAATAGCTGCCATTTCATCCAGTATCAGGAATCATCAGCAGTCTTGGCTCACACCTCTCAACATCGACACAACTCCCTATTTTAAGTTGCAGTCATGCCCGGGATAACAAAATTGTTAACAAAAGAATAGAAATTAGATAGAATATCCGAACACTTTCAGACAATTTTCATCCATTCTGCGTTATTAAGTGCTTTCCGATTGAAATACGTACAATAAAGAAAATCTTTCGGGATGACGACTGCTTTCGACGTTCAATCAGTAATTGCAGCTAAGTAGCCTACATTTCAAGGAAATGATGTTTTTCACAGGTGAGTCAAAAGAGAGTTTCTGACTCGATAGTCAAAAGTTGATTGGTCAAAAGTCAAATGTAATGAGTTAGGCCTCAGCCACACTGCGAGCTTTTCCAAGCGTTTCCGATCAAAGCGTTTTGCAGCAAATATAAAGTCATCATTGCAGTAGTTGTAGACTGCCACACTGCGAGCAAAGCAAACCAGAGCGATTGATAGTTTGCGGAGATATGTTTGCTCGCGTTTGGTCGGGACGCTCATGTTTGCTTTGCTTTCAGTGTGGCTGAGGCCTTACACTTCGCACATGTGACGGGCCTTCAGTGTCTAACGCCTTCTTAACGGTCGACGGTGAAACGGCGGTCTTAGTCCGGCAGCCAGAACGAGTTTCTGCAGGGAACGAGGCCGAAAGTGAGACTTTCACAGATTGATGTACACCCTATGCCTACTACGAATCGGCACGTCTGCCGAGTTCTAGTGAGTTCCTCTTCTTGTCAGACACGATCAAAGAAAAACACATGTAAATCCAATGGGACGCAGATTGCAGTTTTTAGCTAAAATGAAATTTTCCATGTTTTCTCTGATTAAACGAAAATTATTAAGCCCAGAGTCATAATTTTTGACATGGAATGTCTTCAGGTCATTTCCTATCATGTTCATGCACTCCTGTCTATAAAGCTAAACAGATTTAGATTTGGCGAGCTTCTTAATGTCGGCAAACACAAACATTTTGAGCAACTTTATCCACATTTAACCACATTCTCGCATGCATTCCCGATTAGATGCATGATAAACGCACATGCATATCCTAGGAAATGACCTGAAGACATTCCATGTCAAAAATCATGACAATGGGCTTAATACTTTTCGTTTAATCAATGAAAACATACAAAATTTCATTTTAGCCAAAAACTGCAATCTGCGTCCCATTGGATTTACATGTGTTTTTCTTTGATCCTGTCTGACAAGAAGAGGAACTCACTAGAACTCGGCAGACGTGCAGATTCGAAGTAGGCATTGGGTATGCATCATTCTGTTAGTCTCAGTTTCGGTCCCGTTCCCTGCAGAAACTCGTTCTGGCTGCCGGACTAAAACTCCTGCATCAAACTTGACCTAACCGATCAGTTCAGATGAGAAGAGTTGTCACATGATTGCATGACTGACAGTCAGAACGAAGACTCACGCGGAGAGTGGTCGCCAACAATTGTTTGAGTCGGAAATCACGAAAAAGGAAGTATCCCCTCTTCTTTAGCGTGCAATCTCACGAGAAAGTCTCTCCTGGGTGCAGTGTTAACAGTCTCAGGCAAAACACGACCTGCTTCTTGTCAAGGAACGTAAGCTTGTTGCGATTCAGACTGCGCGAAAAGGGAAGTGCTTACTTACATCACTGATGACACGCTAAGTGAATAAAAAACCAATTCTACGACAGAAAAGATTTAACTTCGACGGAAATTGCTGCATCTTATTCAAGACGAGTTCCCACGTATTATTTTGTGAGAGCATTTCAAACAATGGAAGTCATAAAATCACACTAGAATTCGTTCCATTCGAATTTCTCACGCTGAATGGATCCATTTTAATGGAAATTTAAGAAATATATTTGACGAGCACATCAGAATACAGGTTAACGATCACGCTAGCCGTGAAACAATTCTGCAGATTCATTGAAAGATTAAAATTACGATAAATTCCTTTTTTTGATGATATCTGATACCTATGTGTGATGATCACAGTCACGTGCCGATCCACTTGATAACGGCCGGTTGGCTAATAAGCCCTCGCCTTGATATCCAATAGTCATTCAACAGTTACATTATCGCCTTAGAGAGTCTTCGGAGCAGTAGCGGTGATATACAGGTACGGACTCCAATTCGCCCCAAGCGGATTTGTGAAAAAAGCGGTTCGTATTGGTGTGTTGAACCTTGGCAATTGGCTTCGAAATCAGATAGAAATCTTCAGTCTCATCAATAAATATTGTCTCAATAATAGGCCTATAATCTCAGCATCACTACAGAGCAGAAAAGACTCTATGATACCACAGTCCACACCTGCAATCATTTACATTGCCATCCTCAATGCTCTCGACTTAGATTATTGACATGATGACAATGCTTCATCGCCAACTGCTTGGTCGAAGAAAAAATACAGACTAAAAGATAAAAGAAGTGATTTGAATGCATGATCAAATGCGATCAGTATGGAATGACTTTAAAGAAATTAAAGAAATTCAGAAAATCCTGATGCCACTACCTACTTCGTTTTTATTGAATTTATGGACGAATCGCCATACCCAACAAAATTTTCGGTTGATTGACGGAATTTACTGAAAATCGCAGTCCCTAAGGCACTGTGATTAGAACCCTTACAAGCCACTGGAGTCACCATCCGCAACAACAACCGCTGTCTGGTGATGTTTTCAGCGTACAGCTCCTCCGGTGACGAAAGCGACTCCATTTGTGAGCGCCCCACAACAACAACCGCCGTCTCGTGATGTTTTCAGCGTACAGCTCCTCCGGAGACGAGAGCGACTCCATTTGTGAGCGCCCCACAACAACAACCGCTGTTTCTTGATGTTTTCAGCGTACAGCTCCTCCGGAGACGAGAGCGACTCCATTGATGATTGCCCCACAACAACAACCGCTGTGCTGTATGGCCTTCAGTGTACAGTTCCTCCGCAGACGAGAGTGCCTGTGTTTGTGAGCGCCCCACACGCAATTTCGACACACACTGTTTCGCAATGCTTTCAGTCCCAGAAGCAATGTCGGATGGTTGTGCCGTTCTATCAACAAATCTCAACTTTGTGAGTTTCTGAGACAAAACAAAATCTATCGATCACACATCATTGATATTGAAGGTCTGGTTGAATTCAAGATATAAATCAAATTTAATTATGTAAAAGTTCTCTTATGAAATTAGACTCAATGCAAATGATTTTCTGCAACCCAATACATCATGATTTGATATTCAACATTTAACTTCTAAGAGGGGACAAATCTCATAATATCAGTCAAGTGTATCACATTACAGTCGCCATAAAATCAACATTAACTATCAGTTGAAAGAATTACTGAAAAGTTCCGCGCCTTTCCATTCACTCATTTCTCAAACAGAAATAGCTCCTGAGAGGAAAGACACCACCTTGGTAGGTTTATCATCGCATGATTGATTCGAATTTCGCACAAAGTCATAGCGAAAACTTAATTTGCATCTCGTTCTATTACAACAAGAAGTTGAGAATCCAGACTTAGCAAATAAATACGCGAGACGCGCTTAACTTCACGACATTTGTTACAGAGGAGAGTCAAATATTCATATCTCCCTCGTAGAAAACCAGACTATGAAAATCTGACGACATGAGCCTCTAGACATGCCTAAACTGTACTTCCTTCGTCCTATTGTGAATCGGATCATTGAGAGAGATGTAAAGAGAGATCACTTTGAAGCAAAATTAAATACTCATTGGGGCAGTGACGAGCTAGATAGTTGATCGACAGTCTTATGGTTGTAATCAGCAGAACAGAGAGCGCTGTAACACATAAGTGTGAGATTGCTGAATGTCTTTCAATTCTGCTTCACATAATGATACATTCCACCTAAAGCTGAAAGCATGTCCTACCAAAGCATATAATCCTCAATGCTATTTCTATGCACACATCCAATGAAGTGCAAAACATTTGAAGCACTATACTTCGAATGATGCCAAAGACAAACTGTTCTAAGAGAAGCCCAAATTGGCCAACATCCAACGACATCGTTCCAAGCATGGGATCTGGCTACTCACTGTTGTTAAAGCTAGTAAAGGACTGAGGCCGGAGGCACACTGAATAAACCATCGTTTGTAAGTCGCGTCACGGTCCTTCGTAAGTCATAAGCAATAAGCCACAAGTCATTTTGAATAAGTATTTTTCACATGACAGGTAACACAAGCAGGTAGAAGAAGAGAATATATGATATTATAGTCATGTGCAAGCCGCGAAGTAGGTCATGCAGTAGTATTTGTTAGGCCGGAGGGAGGCACATAATAAACCATCGTTCGCATGTCGCGTCACGATCCTCCGTATGACCAGTAGTAATTTTTCCAGATGACCAATAGTAAGAGCATAAAGTAGAGTAAAGTAAAGTTTAGGTATGAAGAATGACGCGCTACATATCAACTTCGGTTCTATTGAAGATAATCGCAGATGGATTCCCAACCGCGTGACGGTTTATTGCTTATGGCTTTTAACCTCCATAGTCAGAGGCGGCTGACGGCTTATTCTGCAAGTCATCCCTCATTGAAACTTTAGTGTTGGAGCTGTGTTTACGGCTTATGGCTTGTCGTGTGTGCCTACGGCCTAAAATAGAAGCCCACTGTTTGTTGATTGGGATCATTTCAGCTGGTCGGTTAAGTACAGGTCTATGTCATACAATTTAGTACAGCAATGAGTGAAAGAAGGCCGCACACAAGAAGGAATTTCTTTCATTCATCCCTTGGACTGTTTGCAATTCTTGTTTCTACAAAATTATCACGACAATTTTCAAACTCAGACTTGTATTATTTCTATGAACTATCAAACAAAATTTCCATGCAATCAGGCCGATCATCAATCAATTTTATCATATGTCATGTAGCGTAATTCACAGTTCATAAGTTTAATCCGATATGAAAATTAATGAAAATCTTGAGAGATTTCTCCACATGGTTCTGTGTCTTCTCCATAAAGATACGAAAATTCTTGCACATGAAGATGTAATGGGGAGATAAAGATTTGCGATAAGTCAAACATGATGGGTCTTGCACCCGATTAACTTCTGAACAAGATGTGTCGTTCCATTAGGAAGTTGCAGCTATCAAAGAGAATTTAATCTTCCACTATCGTTTAATGCATGTCTTTCGAATGTTCCATCACACTTAGAGACTGTCACACATTACCACATTCAAGCCAAATAGCAACTAACCAATTACACAAGAAGAGCTAAACATAAATAAACATCTTCCAAAAGATGACGAAAAATGTGCTGAATCATTCGCTTTTTCTGGTGTGATTATATTTCAATGAGGTTCACACAGATTAATAAAAATACGTCAAAATATGCCGTCTTTGGCGACTTTAAATGCCGCTCTAGGCTGCTTCCTCAACTGTGAGCCAGAGTCCTTCCAGGCGACTCCATTCTCTGCTCTCTGACCTGTGATCCTGAGTCCTTCTTAAACAGCTCTCGGCCGCTCCCTCAGAATAGGCCATTTTAGCTTCCAAATATCGATAAAATCAGCGCACTGTCATTTCATTCCTGCTTAAAATACGCACTGAAGGAGAGCAGGTAGAATAGATCTATTGCCTTGACAAGTATCTCGCGAATTTGAGATTGTCTTTTTGATGAGTCAGATTAAGGTTTTGCAGTACACAGAATATGATCTATTCGACTGCATGAAGCTTACATAAACAAACGGCTCATGCACATGAAAATGCAGTTTCTTGTAGAATTTAGATGAAAAAACGTCTTAGAACAGTCCACAAAATAAATCTTTAATGCACTCAACTGAACTTTTGAATGAGCAAGAGTGAGGCATATTTGATAATCTCCATCAAGTTGATACTCAAACAATACATTGTATTATTTCGCTTTTATCAACCGACGAAGAGGAGGCGCCGCATCTTGACGATTAGTGGGAAATCCCACCATTGATTCAGAAAGGGTTCCTTAAGTGCTCGTGACATGCTACTTGAAGAATAGCGGAGCTTTAAAGAGGAAATATCACTCCAACCTTGATAGTAAAGTTTAGTCTGACTAACGACGAGAAATGATGGCCTTTATCATTCAAATTATCCGTCCGTTAACTGACGGTGCACTTGTGAACAATCTAAAGTAACAAACTAATCAGCGTTGATATTATAATAATGAGCACGTCTAAAATCAGCAACAATTTTGATTTGTTTGCGACAGTAATCGCTTCACTTCTTGCGTTTTTACCGGAAAATAGTAGACGTTTCTCACTCTTGTCTGTCTAAACACTTTGATTGTTGAAATAAAATGCGAAGAAAGTCTGCTGATGAAAGTAATTACAGTAGCATGAAGTCAGAGCTATCATCCAGCCTACATCCATCATTTACATACCAATCACATTAACACCTGCATCAAGCACCTTCTTAAGGCCAGTATATACTTCTGACATATAATTACGCTGCTATAGACTGCAGCACGTCGACTGGAAAAAGCTTCAATGAAAGCTCGCGTACAAGTGTTCAAACTAGGCGCTGTCTTTATGCGTTTACAGAGTAGTGATTATCGGCAAATATCATTTTTTTCCTTCCTGATCATCATCGGCAGCATCTTCAATCAAATTTGAACATAGTGGTGATCAGAGAGTTTCAGAGGAGTTAGGAGCAGACATTTCCATTTTTTCATGCACGCTGTTTCGTCTTTCTCTATTCCGATAGCTGAGAGGGTCCGACTTATCTCCTTCCACGAGTTGCTCACTCTCTCTGTATTCTTGAATTTATTGCTTTTTAGCACCTAAAAATGCTCGTGCCTCCTAACCTCTTCAATTAACAATTCTTCAAACAAATCAACATTCGTATTTGGTAGAGATTCTGCAGGTATTTCCGTCACAATCAGTCGGCTGGTTGAAAATAAAGGTGAATCGCATTTAACTTCAATGCGCTCTCAGAAACATCAGTCGACTGACAGTGTGACTGATCAATCGATCACGGCCGTTTTTATTCTGTCGACGTCAACCGACTAAAGTCAGCGTATGCCGGTTAGCGTTGACCGGCGCGTTACGCCAGAAGTATAAAGACTTTTGGTACATCACAAATAAGCAATAATTTGACCAATCGCCGGGCTTCTTTCTCAAGTGAAGCTTTTAGGCAATTCATCGTACCGGGAAAACATTTTGGGTCACGAAAAACTGTTGACGGGCCTTCGACGTCAAGTCGTTGATAACACCCCTTGTATAATAGAAAATGTCCTGAAGAAATGCACTGTAGTATGCCAGAGATTCTCGGCTAGCACTTAAACTGGAGGAAACATTTCAACCTACTTCTCGTTGGATTTACATGCATCTTCTTTGAGCCCGTCTATCAATAGAGCGGACGAGTAATTCGACACTATAATTCACCGATCAAAATAACGACAGTTTTTCACTAATACCACTTTCACGTTTCCCAAGCTCATTCCTAGACTTCGCAAAAGTAAATATATCGAAAATTATTCCATATTCGTCAACAGTGAGACCAACTTGAATCTAAATGACATCAACCAAACATTTCTGATCAATAGTGAACGAATTCCAGGCATTTTCAGACAGTAGCTGTCTAAAAATCATTTGTTGACGTTCATGTCAATTGTCTCGAAATGAATTCATTCGAAACGAACCAAATCACCACAATGATTGCAATGTCACTCTCAGCCAAATGGTTTGTCCCTAACTTGTTGTTGCAAATGAAATGAAACAAATGGATGTCCCATAAGCCTGAACTCGTATTCATGTTTGGTCTGAAGCTATTTCACATCAATGAAAAGTGAAACTGAATAACAGGGTTTGGATTACTGCACCGAATTTTATGACTCTCGAAAACTATCTTTGTCATACATAAAGGATAGATAATCCATCTACGGTTAATGAACTTGTCAAAGAAGAGCAAAATGCAGGAGGAAAACTGTTAACTTCAATAGCAACTTTGTCGAGAAGTGTCTTGAGTCTATATGGCAAGTTCTATATGCTCATGCCATGCTCCAAATCAGGATAACAAAGTGTTCGAGCATAGTTATCCAATGGAATATAATTTATTGTCAATATGGGCTGTTTAAACTGTATCGGTATGTCTATGAGAGAAGCTATTGTGTGATGAGTATGAATGAACACACTACTCGATATCTATGAGAGAAGCTATTGTGTGATGAGTATGAATGAACACACTACTCGATATCTATGAGAGAAGCTACTGTGTGATGAGTATGAATGAACACACTACTCGATATCTATGGGAGAAGCTACTGTGTGATGAGTATGAATGAACACAATACTCGATATCTATGAGAGAAGCTACTGTGTGCTGAGTATGAATGAACACACTACTCGATATCTATGAGAGAAGCTACTGTGTGATGAGTATGAATGAACACACTACTCGATATCTATGAGAGAAGCTACTGTGTGATGCACAGAATTAGACAGGTCGTCTCTTCTTCTGCTTGACTAGAAAGGAAACATTGGAACATTTAACGTTAATGAAATGGCACAATCTGCTGAGATAATACCATAGCAATCGAACAATGAGCAGCCAGTTCAACACTGAACACGCCAATTTCTGCAAAGTTTCAGTGTCTGTTATCAACCGGGTCACACAGCAAAGAGACACGGTCGATGTCAAGTTCTACAATGAAGTTTGTGAACGTTTTTTCGTGCGCCTGCTAACTTTTTTTAAAATGATCGGAGGACCCAACATTATCGAGAAAACTTTTGCGCAATGATCTGAATTCTTCGAATCTGAAGGAATCGAGGCGATCGGAGCATTCTGAAGGAATTCAGAGCAATCCGCAAGCGACGCACGACTATTTTTCCTATCTCTGTAAGGTATTAAAAATTTCTTTTGCCCACTTATTAAGTTCCTGCATGTGCCATCTGTTTGAATCAGTTTGCACTTCTAGCAAACTGATGCGGTGTAACAATCTAATTCTGTGGTGTGATGAGTATGAATGAACACACTATTCGTTGTCTATGAGAGAAGCTATTGTGTGATGAGTATGAATGAACACACTACTCGATATCTATGAGAGAAGCTACTGTGTGATGAATGTGAATGAACACACTACTCGATATCTATGAGAGAAGCTATTGTGTGATGAGTATGAATGAACACACTATTCGATATCTATGAGAGAAGCTACTGTGTGATGAATATGAATGAACACACTACTCGATATCTATGAGAGAAGCTATTGTGTGATGAGTATGAATGAACACACTACTCGATATCTATGAGAGAAGCTATTGTGTGATGAGTATGAATGAACACACTACTCGATATCTATGAGAGAAGCTATTGTGTGATGAGTATGAATGAACACACTACTCGATATCTATGAGAGAAGCTACTGTGTGATGAATGTGAATGAACACACTACTCGATATCTATGAGAGAAGCTATTGTGTGATGAGTATGAATGAACACACTACTCGATATCTATGAGAGAAGCTACTGTGTGATGAATGTGAATGAACACACTACTCGATATCTATGAGAGAAGCTATTGTGTGATGAGTATGAATGAACACACTACTCGATATCTATGAGAGAAGCTATTGTGTGATGAGTATGAATGAACACACTACTCGATATCTATGAGAGAAGCTATTGTGTGATGAGTATGAATGAACACACTACTCGATATCTATGAGAGAAGCTACTGTGTGATGAGTATGAATGAACACACTATTCGTTGTCTATGAAGGAAGCTACTCTGAGATGAGTGACTAAGTATGAAGTTGCTGTTCAGTGCTTTGTGTGAGCATTTTCGGTCACATGTCTTTGGCAGGAGCAATAAACAGACTCCACAACACCAATGTGACACACAAAATGTGAAATAACATGTCACAGTGAACATACGAGTACATAATGACTCCGGTGCATTTTCATGCCTGCCGACGTACCTGAAAAGAATTTGAGATTACTATTGTTTGATATTGGACAACGGACTGGCCTCATGGTGGGAACAAATGTGACATTGTCCCAAACTGATATGTTTGAGCCACAAGTAATGAAGTGAATGGGACAACTTCATCCAGACGATGCGTATTTGCTGCCTCAACTACGTTCTATATCCCAACTTACACATGCGAACAGTTGCTACGAGGTGTCAAACTGTGATTACCGACATGTACAAGTCTGTCATTTTCATTCAATTTCTTGTCTCTGCATTTTGACATAACGCTTTCCAGAATTAATACCGCAGCCCTGACTTGCGACAGCGCTGTTCTAATCATCATGACGTTTCACTGTGACGTGCACGTTTGATATTATCACTCAATTATGTACAGTTGCAGAACTGCAAGAATTTGGTGAAAAATTCACTGTTTCCTCAGATGGACGGCAAGGTGATGCCGTAGTCCTTAATGAGGAAATCTGCACATAGTCCAAAGAGGCCTGATGAAGATGTCCATGAGAGAGAGGTTTGAAACTGGAATATGGCTATTTTCCTTAGTTTTTCTTTCCTTCAGCATGTGACATTGTCATTGATATTTTTCCATCTTATATGTGCATGTATGTCGCGCATAAAATATTTTTAATATTCAACTAGTGCATGGGACCTAGAAAGATGCCTATTACACGATCAAGACGATCATATGATTCCTATTGGGATATAATTCATATATTCATTAATTATGGCTTATATGCGGGTGATAACGTAATTCCATGCATAACATCTGTTTCATAAGTCAACAGTTTACTTGGACAAACATTAACTACTTCTCACTACATTCAGCCGATTTGGCATCGTAAATAGCAATAATTAGGATGTCAAAAGTTTCAAAAATTGTTAAGATAGATCTCAGATTACAACTTCTGAATTATTTCTAAATAGAACCAAGATGCATGAGTTAGGCTAAATGAATGTCATTAGGAAGCTCATACCACGCTAAAGTTCATAGGCTACGTAATGATTTCATATCATGTGAATCCTCCACCATCTCCTCTATCTTCAGAGCCCGGTGTGGCTAACTAACACCTTCAAACATCACCAATACACGCATGAAACAAAACATTTAGCTGGGAGACTTGAAGTTCGAGATCTAAAGCAAATTTTGCTATTATTACAAACAACGAATAAAGACGAAGGCAAATGTTTACAAAATATTTTTTCATGCTGAATTACCTGCCTTAATGCCATGAGGCTTTGTCTTTTATGCTATGATTTGCATCACATAACTCAGCTAAGTGCCCCGCGATTCCCAACATTGGGACTGCTTCTGACCTCATTTAAAAATTAGACAACGATGCATTTATTATTGGAAGAACTTCGACCCCTTCACACATTTATAGAGGAAAACCAGCGCATAATAATGTTCTCGAGGCCTTTCGTGGGCATTGTAAAGACCGGATCTGATGCGTGAATAGAATAAAAGGACGACCTCAAGTACATTATTATGCTCTGTTTTCCCTCTATAAATATTATTTTGAATTACAGGTTAATATTCGACAACCATTATGCAATAATGGATGATTTTGATGTCATTATAAAGCTTGACCACCACAAAAGGTCGAAATAAATCATCCATCATCTGTTATAATGCATGTTATAGATATATTTTAGATAAGATTAATAATTTCCATAATTCACCTCGAAACATGAATATCTCAAAGCTTGTATATTGATATTTCCCAAAATTTTGATTAATATTTTCCGATTAAGAAAAGCGACAGTCACAATACTATGGTGAATTTCACACGAAGCATTATGATTCAAATCTTTAGAGATAGGAATCATGCACTTGAAAACTAGCACTTTGATAAGGATGAGTCAGTTTGTAGGCTGCATAAATATGGGAATAATCGGTCGGTGAACAAAAAATAGAGGACTTTTTTGATAATAGGAATGATAATTATCGAACGTCTATAAAAGCAGTAGCAGACATTCATTGCCACATTCATTACCACAGGAAATTCAAAGACTGGTTGACTGCAGGTCCATTAGGAAACCTTTTCAAACATTTCCAGAGAAGATTAGTTTCTGCCATAATTCTATGTCAATGTGCTTAATCACCACGAACTACATCAAGTTGCAAAAGAGGTGGAAAATCAAACATATCTATGTAATTATGACTGATTGTGGAAACTATCAACCCTTGTACTCCTAAATGCAGCAATGATATCTAATAGTTCATGTATTAGCCTGTAGACAAAGGACGAATGAAGCTACACTACACCACGCTTAATTGTTGAATATGTCGCTATCTACTACGTCTCATTTAATGTCCATCAAAGTTTTCCCTGAATATATTGGCTTCATCTCTGTATATCTATGGTGTGGTATGGTAAAACATGGTTAAACGCGATGTCTTTAATCACCGATAGCAATGTAGGAATACCATATGAGATTTCAAGGTTAGCGGCCGACGATTTGTCCATTACTTACCGAGAAATCTCATGCGATATGTCCATTGTCTACTTATAAGCTTATACATCTACAGCTATCCATTGACTTCCTGTAACAACATTCTTCTGCAATTTAGAAGTCTATGATCTTAGCAGTAACTTCTATGTTATAAGTATTGAAAAATGACGGCAGGGTAATGCCATTATTCCTATATCATTGCACCATGGATTTAGAAATATAAGTAGACTATGATAATGCATAGCCGTTCAAAATGACAGCCCAAATATTCGACGCATAGCGCCTGACGATTTCGGCTGATCATTAATTTGAGAAAGGAAATAATGTATTATAAAGGTCATCTGTGCATTGCTACTAAATGTAAAATCTATGACATTGAATATTTTCAGATTTTAATCTGTGGAATACTCAAGCCAATGATAATTTTCCATACAACACGTAACTTTGAAATATGTCAAGTTTGAGTCCAAAGAATGAGTCACAGGAATCATCTCAATTCCATTTTCAGTGGGAATGAGAAGATGGAAGGTGAAATACTCCTACCTCAATGGTGGTACACAGTCAAAGGAGACGACTTGAATTCTGCAATTAAGGCTGTAATTTGGAATGGAGGATATATGAACGACTTCATAGAGAATGACAGTTGGAATATTGGCTGACAAACTTGCTTATTCAGTAACAATGTTAATACTCGTCTATATTCACTCCAATTCACTTGTTCTACGTTTTGAGTGTCGTATAGACATCGTAGTAACATCGCTATATCATTAACCACTAATTATTGAGATTCCTTGATATCTTGTCAACTTCTTTTTGTTAAAATTGCTGATTTTTCAGTCGATGAAGCGATAATTATTATAATTCATCTCTCTCCGTAGTGACTACGATATAATCCTCATAGCTATTCCTTTCGAATGAATTCTTTGGACGGTTACATGAACTGATTGAGGAACTCCAACGTTCCACGAATATTTCTCCAAATAGTTGAGGATCTTGTATTCCTCTCCAACTCTCGCGTAGATATCCATCATGTTACATTCCGAGCGGGAGATAGAACTCACTACAGGTCATCTATTCCGTACACCTCCGACAAGAAATTCCGAAAGAGACACTTCAGTACCGAAATTCAAACATTCAGAACTCCGAGCCGACAACAAGTCTTTCCACGGAGCTATAATACTTCAAATTCCTCATGCTCATTTTGTTTGTCGGTTATGAATAGATCAAATTAAATATCAATCCAGCAATTGTGGCAGAGACGCGCTGTGAACTCATCAAACCGAGTCGAGAATCTTCCTTTCTCTGAAATACAAGGTGCTCGTCTGGCGAGTTCCTTTTCGGTGTCCCAACCTCAATCTTCTCACCGGAACTGTCGGATAATCGACCGTAGTGACCAGCAATCAGATTAGAAGGACATGTTGCAAAGTCTCTATCCCAGCATGAAACAATTGAAGCAGCACACGTCGTTCTTCCACCGTGAGAGACGGAAAATGACTGATTATCACCCATCGCAACTGTTTGAGAAAACATCATTTCATCCGGCCAATGTTCACTTTGATGTCTGTACGGATTTCATCTTGGGCTCAGTTTGAGGAGTTTGGAGTCGATTTCAAAGGCAATAGCCAGTCGCTGAACCTTGTGCCTTTATTTTAATTAATATTCATTGACTATTTTTCTTTTTTTGCGGAGTGACAATGATACAATAGACATAGGTCCCATACGGGATGTATGAGACTCATGCTAGTTTTTCTCTTTACAATTCATTTCCAGACACAATCAATGGAATGGATCTTGTGTATCAGATACTGCAGGAGTATTAAAAATTCAAGGAACAACAATAAGAAGCTTATGATGCGAATACTACGTCAAACGAATAAAAATGGGAATAATGAATAAATACGCAGAATAAAGACTACTGAAGTAAGTAAAAAAATGCAAAAATTATAATAATGGCACATTCACCTTAATGTAGGACCTGCACTCTCATTTATTACACAGCGCGCCCTTGCAACATCGAGGCTGAACTGTACCAGCTAATCTCGCCAAGCACTTACGCTACCTAAAAATCTTATTGAATCCTGTAAAGTCACTTGCTTTGAGTAATCATGGCTCGACATTGCTGCCATGATGATGCAGATCTTGCGTAAATCATACTCCTAATGAGGACATTAATATGCAGAGACAGCATTTGCCTTAAAATATTGGTTAAAAAAACCTGAAGCTTTGAAACAAAATAGTTGACTTCATCATTCAAGCAGAATCATTGTGGTCTCCTTTACCCATTACTGACGGTGTCTGTAGATATCTTATTAAATTTATTAGGCATGGAGACTTTCTTACATGTGACCGAGTTGTTATTTATCCCACTTTTATTTTCATTGTGCTCAGTGTTAAACAAGAATGCAGGGTGTATCTGTTTAAAGTCTTAGCTTTGATCCGACAGAGATTCGAACCAAGGTCTCCTGGACGCAGAGCGAACACTCTACCACAAGGCCAGAGCACCGGGGTTAGAACTCTTCTGACTTCTCCCAATGAATATCGAAGTTACCACAGAAGAATTGTAGTTTTTATGAATCTTCGTGCTCTATGAATATGAGAATGCACAGGTTTTGTGATTGCTCCAAGGCAGTAAATCATCGAGCTTGTCTTTGAGGATTGATAAAAAATATGCCAGTTATTCCGGGACCGACCGATTCATAAAACAGAAGTGAGTGCTGCTTCATTACTTAGACGGATTAACTTTCTTGTAATAGAAATCTTGGTGGAAGAAATATTCTTGTTTCTGTCACTAGAGAGATTCGACCAAGACTTTTATGGTGAAGATTGAGGGATTTCTATGACGAACCTTCTAAAAGCTATGAAACGACAAACTTACTTCATGCCGGACACAGATTGTGACAGTGACCTAGACAACTGAATACATAGATGTTTAACATGAATAGCTTGACCTGTATTCCACTGCTACTAATTTCCCTTGAGCAATAAAAAATATCAACTTTTCCTCACGGACAGACAGCTAAGGAAGGAAGCGTTTATTTCCTCTCGAAAGAATGTAGCTTTTCATTTTGCGACATATAAATGTCTATTGTGCATTATGAAGTTGATGATTATACCGCAAAATCTATGAATGAGCTATATCAATATCTTGGTAGTCTCTGGCCTATCATAACTTGTTTACAGACTTCTATGATTTGTTCCATCTAGGAGTTAATACAGGAAAAGTTGGCTGCGTGGGGAAAAGTCAACTTTCTGATTCTGTGGGATTGAAAAGTTGATTTTCCCCTCGGCGGTTTGCACAGGAGAGATATCTTTTCACTCCCACGCAAAATGAAAAAGTATAATATAGAAATACTATTTTTTGTAGATGAACTTCGTGACGGTCGGCAATCCTTCAGAAATTGGATGTATGTGCATACAAGGCATGAATTAATACTTAAGTCTGCCATAAAGCGACACCAACGAGTCAACTACAAGTAGGCGCTGTAGGATTTCACATTGCTTTCATTGGGGACTTCGTATGCCGCTATCTATCTGATCAACAACTCACATATAACTCCAGCTTCATCCTCCTCACTACGAAGTTGACGAGGATGCCATTTATGCTCTGTTCTCCATCGCCCACATTGAGAAGCATCTGGTCATTGAATATCCCTCCGTCGTGCCGATATTCTACCGCACCCATGTCGATGTCCCATTGTCGGAAAGATGTCACCGTCTTCTTTGAGCCCCGAATAAAGATTCTGCCATTTCTGGGAACACGAACTATTGTGTAAATAATCTGACGAGAGCTGATTCTCAATCGTTCAACCTGCAGATGAAGAGATTAAAGATAGCTGATTACACAGTATTCGCTGACAAATCGTTTCGTGTAATAACAGAAAGATTTCTAAGGAGACAAAGTTCTGATAAGTAAAACACAGATATCAGGCGCTACATCAATTAGAAAGTCCGAATCAGCTCAAGAAAGAGTTTGAATTGAATATATAAGTAACTGCACGTCTGGTAGGCACTGTCTTTGGATACAGACTTCCAATATCAGTGACAATAGCCTTTATTGTCCCACGTAACATTCGGTGAGAGCATTACAACAGTTGACGAAGACAATACAACAGTAAGAAGGAAGTGACAATCGCAAAATGGAACTAAAAACAGAACCGATAAAATGATTAGCTAAAACGTCGGCCTGTCCTTGATAATGCAAGCAACAATGCTGCTGATGAATGACGGGTATTTGGAGAAGCCGATCTAGGAACAAATAGATAACAAAGTGGATGGGACGTTTTTAAAAAGATTCAAGCACCTTCTCTCCACAGTGACCAGAAGACAGCTCTCACGGTTAGGTTTGCCAATAATTTTGGACAGTTAATATATTAATATAATTGATATCGGAAATAATTATATTACAAAAACACACGTTACTTACGCGTGATTCATAGAATAGAAGATATGTGAATCACTCTTTAAATAAATATCGATGACATTACATCTTATATATGGAAGTAGGTACCTACACAGTGACACCATGCGAGTATACAAGCATACGCGCGTTACACAATCGCGTTACACTATTACTATCTAAATTACACTACTAAAATCATAGAAATTGACAACAATAAAACCTCTAGAATGGAAATTGCGCTTCATGCAATACACAATAACGGCACATAAATCGCACGCATTTTCACTTAGATGCACCTGCCAACGTCTGTATCATTGGGTTAGAATCGGTCACATGAGTAAATCGAAGCTTTTAATTGGTTCTTCATGCCCCAACTTAGTTCCCTCGGATGTGCCGCGACCTTGAGTCAATTTCCATTCTAGCAAACTTCAGATAAACAGTTTATTTCTATGGGTCCAGCGTGCACCAGTCTTAGCGTATCATGACATCAACGCATGACCACGGCCATAGAAATGGACAACAATAAAACCTCAAGAATGGAAATTAAGCTTCATGCAATGCACAATAACGGCACATAAATCGTACGCATTTTTACTTAGATGCGCCTGCCAACGTCTGTATCATTGGGTTAGAATCAGTCACATGAGTAAATCGAAGCTTTTAATTGGTTCTTCAATAATCGAAACTAGAGAAAGTCTCAAAGTAAGAGTAATAATTGACGATAGCACATGTGTAAGGCAAAAAAGAATGCAAACGTCTTGTGAACTACGCCTACTGATGATTCTTCATATTGTATGAAATAGCAACTATTCAGGTGTGTTCCCATTTTTCAACTGAGGATGCAGCGCAATATTTAATTATTCTATTTATGTCTTGAGGTGACACAATACGGCAATATTAAGCGACCAGGCCGATCAGAAACGTCAGCCACAATATCATGAATTCCGGCTCTTGTTTGCATAAAAGTGTGTGAGGTGCATTTTTTCTATCTACCCGCGTGACTTGCGCAGCAGAATTACTGTCTCTTAGCGGTCAGGAGAAATTAATGTTGAAACTTTTTTGAAAAGTGGTGAGCTGATTATAATAAAATTAACATTGGGTTTAGACGAGACCAATCTTGGGATTGTGGAAAATGCTCAATTTCTTCGCACTTGCATCACACGTACATATTTCTTGTAGAATAATCGGGATTGCGAATAGAAAGGTCGAATACAGCGGATGCGAAATCACTTGCAAGTGAGGATATTACTCAACTCGGGCTTCATCGCTTACCTTCAAGAAATTCGAAGTGAGAATGGCCGTTTCTCCGTCCGCCACGGAAACCAACTCGTTGTTCACCAATCTCAGTCTTCGGTGATGACGAATGATGACATAGAACCGCTCGAGAAGAACAGCTCCGCGATAATGAAAGTTGAGATGGAAAACGTCACGGTTTACATCAGAACTACTCGTGTGTTCATAGTGAAGTCTTCGAACAATGACGTCATCGTATGTGAATTTCATCACCCCTTTCTGTTTATTGATCACCGTTCCGTTTCTGAAATGTGAATGTCAGATGAGAAGTTATCACAACCAAGGTGCACAATAGTCTGTTCAATTAACAACAATGAGATTAAATACACGATAGATCAGATTGCCATGCAAAAGATGTGCGGTTGGTAGGATTCGAACCTACGACCAAGGTTAACTAGACCTGTGCTCTAACCAACTGAGCTAAGAGCCACTTACGCGACTCTGTCAATTGGCAGGATCAAGCCCTCACCACCACACATCAGTTGTCAAGGCAAAAATAATAAACACGTCATAATTGTGACCGCCAACATTAAGGCAAGTAGCGGGGATCGATTGTCCACCAAGAGATACCTAAAACCTGGTTTTAAAGAAGTTTTAAATGCTTGTTTTGAATAATTCTGCTGTTCTTGTGCAGCTGTTGGCAAAGCAGCTATTCAATCGTAAATTGATTAATAAAACTACATACTAATTTAATCGAGGTTGCTAATGTGTATATCAGGTGTTAGCAGCAGTTAAGGAATATCTAATTGACTAAAACATTGTTTTCTAAAGGAAGTTTTTGACTTTTCATAATTTTCTGATATCCTGGTAATTTTGATAGAGTCTGAATGTAAATCGTGGATGTGCGTTTTCAAAGATATGTGTCCACACTAGTGAATCTGACCAGTTCAAATTTACCTCATCATAGATAGTCAATTAGATATTCTTTAACACAGTTAAAGGATGACCTAGAAATGTGTAAATCAGAAATATCTCGATAAAGAAAACAGTCAAAATGTAGACTGAATTCTATACCTCGATATTTCCGGTTAAATTCAACCTGAAAAAATTAATAAAATCCTTTAACTTTGCTAGTAGTATATGAATGTTGCTTAAAAAGATAATTACAATCGCAATTAGAAATTACAAAAATGTACAATGGATTCATAGTTGGTGACAACCGAAACCATCTAGACATCAAATAGACACTAATAGAAGATATATGTTATCAACTCCAACGTTTATTAGTTCTCATAAGTAAAATTCATACAAAATGTCAATATTCAAAAATATCTAAAAAAACATGAGGGAAAGGCATTTTTAAAACACGCAATGTTATTAAATCCTATAAGCGCGTATCAGAGTTGGAGCCGAACGGGCTCGGGCAGGGCCTAGATTGAAAATTATGACATTTTACTGTAGTAGAAAAGTTTAAAGCTAATCAATTGTGTGGTAAATAGTGTACACAATAAGAGTATATTTAACAGAATGCGCTTCAAATTAGCTCTGTTGAATCATTGAAATTAATTCTTCCGGAGTGGCCTACTATTGGTGGATTTATCACAATTGAAACCTTCAACAGTCAAATTCGGCAAATGTCGGGGATGCTTATATTCTTCAAGTATAGTGCCTTGGATTGAGATGAACCATAGAACCACAGAATAGCCTACAATTTAACGAGTAAGCTTGTGAATATTGGTAAAGCATAAAGGCACATCAGCAGCAGAATTAAGCTCTTCCTTTAGCATATTGTTTCGTTTCCATAGCAATTTTTATGACAAGTACAGCTAAATAATATTTTCTCCGGAACGAGATTTGTCGGCTCGCCTCTCATGACCAGTCGTCACAGGTTCGGTGCGCCTCTTAGGGCCCGTGGCCGGCCCGGTCCGGTTGCAACTGTGTCGTTGTTCATGAATACGATAAAACATTGTCACGAACAGTATAAAGATCATAAATTCATTGGGTGTTACCTTTTGTCAATCAGCAGCAGCTGTCCATATTCAGGAAGCTTGTTGACGGTAATGATCACCTCCATCGGTGAGAAGAAGAGAACACCGACACAATTAAGAATGAAGACTACTTCTTTCGTGCCCCCGGCAGGAACCTCCAAAGGGCGTTTGTCCCTGATATTCAGACGAGCTGGTGAGGCGACAACAGTGAAGTATGTCTTATTCTTGTGAACTCCATCCGAGACGGTGAGTGCAAATCGACTGCGAGAAGGCCCATTGTGACGAAATCCGATCAGACCGCGGTTGATATCGCCCTGAAAGAAAAACAACGCATGAAAAAATGTACATGAGTCTTGAATGATGAGCATGAGAATCATGCTCCTGAGTAGCAATCGACAGTGTGACAACTCTAATTTTTGTAGTCCAATGAAAGTGGCAAATTTGCTGCAAATGTTGAAACTTTTCATATAAATTGATGTACATATACTCAATATCAATGAACTTCCATTACAATAGATTTCTAAATAGACTTTTATGTACAAAGTGACACAGAGTGCTGGAAGGTATCCTTTTTGGCTATATACTGTATGTCAGGGGTTGGATACTGACGAACATATGAGACATAGATATGTACCTGTATCATAGATATAAACAAAGACTGTGTCGATGGCAAGTAAAATTCTATCATTCAGATGATTCAGCAGCAGCATCTCGACAAGAAATGCTGCAACTATTTAAATTAATAATTATAATCAACAAAACATTTTACAGTTTTCTGATTATGCGTTTGATATTCATCGTCTCCTACCGCTGACATAATGCGATAGGAATTCAACATTAACCGCCTTCGGTTGGATAAGATAAAGTGCCCTGTGAAAAATTGGTGATGACTGTAAATACTCACTGAAAACCTTGCGGTAAACCGTAAACCGCATGCTGCCTAACCGATGAAATGCTTGCTACCAAATGCTTTATTTCTCTTCATCTGGTGACGCTTTTGCTGTCTGTTTGCTGCCAAACCTGTATGGTATCAACCACATGTTTCCTTTTTCTTCTAGCTGCGCGAATGTGTGAACTTGAGATTCTTAAATAATTGAATACTTCTTTGCCGGGTAAAATGGCCAGTGTACGAGTTTTTTCGAATTCTGATTTGAATTCTCACTATTTTCAAGAGAACACTGGCCATTCTGCTTGCAAAGCAACTCTCCATGTCGCCTCTACACCACAGAGAGAATGATCTCTCTTTGAGGAGATACCGAAATGCAGAAAATCAGCTGATTTACTTTACACGACTCTTCACAATTTATGTTCCTTCTAAATAACATAGATATATACATCAATTGATTTGTTCTCCACTATTTACTAATTTCATTCCTCACAAATTCACATTCTTGATCTACCTTGCCACATTCACTTTCAATGAAGTGAACATTTGTCACTCTGATCATTTCTCCCCTTATAGAAAAGTCTTCGATGATATTTCAAGTCGAATCCATGGTTCAAATGTTGAAACTCGACATCCACTCTACAACTATTCCATTTGCCTCGATCTTATCGCATTTATAACAAAAGATGAGCAGCTCATTCATCTACTGATAAACTCCAGCTATAATGATCAACCTGAATCCGAACTTGAAAGAAATCAATGTATCAGTTGTTCCTTTCCACTAATTTACTTTGAGTTGGACTCTCATCTTCCCGCTGCTCACAGGCCCGGGGGCTTGTGTTAACGAGACGCAGGTATGCAGACTGAGAGGAGAATTAGACGATAACGACTCCATCCTTCTTCGCTGAGAACTTCCTGAGGCGTCGGAGAAAAACAGAGCGAACGTCACGCGGCAGATTTCGAGCCCCGAGAGGATTTTGCGACACCGATCACCCGACTGACCCTATTTCTACTTCTCTATCACCCCCATAGCTGCCAGTCTCAAAACTTTCCTTTCCATGACCGAACAGTGCATGAGAAGACAATCAATTTAGGGACGGTGAGCAGAGGACACAACATTTTTGTGCCGCTAGCGTCGAGGATATCGAAATCATTAACAATCTGTCCGACAACAAAGATGGAAATCCATCATTTATGCAAATCATCGGATTACTGGTTGTCTAATGCATACGGAATCAGCAAAGTCGCGAGAAATCAAAAGTGAAACCGTTCCGAGTGATCCGCCGCCCATTACTCAACACTGATTACTCCGAGCCTCTGATTATTCCTGGACTTTTTAACTTCATTTCAGAATGGAGCTGGAATTTGAGTCTACGTCTGATCAGTTACTCGCATTATCCGAAACATACTTCGACCACGTTAGAATTGTCAGTGGTAACAGCCATTGAAGATATTAGTCAAAATTATGAATTTTTGAATTAGAGAAGAGAGCTAACTTCACTGTCATTCGGTTTCATAGGCACTAGTAGCAGCTAAATTCGTGAGTGCTTATAAAGTACACCGGTAAGGTACGCAGAACCTCCATAACCATCTCTAATTCTATTCCTTTGAGCTTCCTTTTTAAGCACTTTTCAGTATAATGAGAGAAAAAGAGAATAACAGAGAGTCTAAGAAGAAAAAAACATATCCTTAACTGACATGGCTCAGTGGATAATATCATGGACTGGCGATCAAGGGCAAGCAGTTCAAATCTAGCCACACGCAAGCGATTCATTTGAAGTAATGACCTGAGGCTCAACTTGGCAAGCATCATGGCTCCAAGAAGCTACACATTCTCCTTTCCGTCTATCTCCGACGACTCTTGTAATAGTTTGAGTCCCGTATTCCCAAGGTTTCCCAAATTGACGTACTTTTTCATTCTATGCAAGAATTCTTTCTCATAAACAGAAAAAATTAGACAATTTTGAACTAAGTGAAGTTGAAAACAGCGAGTACGTTGATCAGAGGATGAGAATGCACGTGATGGAGATAGCGTTAAAGCTGTACGAGACGCTGCTTATAGTAAAATGATCGAATGACTACTAAAGAAAAGTTGCTTTGAGGAATGAATATATTATTCATTAAGGATGTCGTTTATGAGGAAAGAGTTCCAAAATCCATGTTTGAGACTCTTAAATCCTACATAAAGTACTTTTAACGATGTGTCATACTTCTCGTCTTGAATGGTATTATTCCTCCTTTAGTTACATGTCTAGACTTTTCCATGACCATCTCAAGTCGCAAAGTCATGCCTACACTATATTGACTATGCAAATATTAGCCATGGGCAAATATCCAGATATGAGCAGACATGATACAATGAAAAAATGGCTATGTTACTATCAAAGACTATTAAGCAATATATGAAGTCCCCCCTTTATCCCTTACAATTTTTTTTGCAGAATCTGCCTTGTCACAAAAATGGTCGAAATAAACCCAAAAATCAGGATTTCCCGATAAATCAGGAAAAATCACATCCTGTACCAAATTATTCCAACCACAGAATTAGACAGGTCGTCTCTTCTTCTGTTTGACTAGAAAGGAAACATTGGAACATATAACGTTGATGAAATGGCACAATCTGCTGACATATAATATCATAGCAATCGAACAATGAGCAGCCAGTTCAACATCAAACACGCCAAATTGTGCGAAGTTTCGGTGACAGTTATCAACCGGATGACACAGCAAAGAGACACAGTCAATGTCAAGTTCTACAGAGAAGTTTGTGAACATTTGTTCGCGCACCTGCTAACTTTTTTAAAATGATCGGAACGGTCAACAGTATCGAGAAAACTTTTGCGGAATGATCTAAATTCTTCGAATCTGAAGGAATCGTGGCGATCGGTGCATTTTGAAGGAATTCACAACAATCCGCAAGCGACGCACGGCTATTTTTCTTATATTTGTAAAGCATTCAAAAACTCTTTTTTCCCAATTATTAAGTTCTTGCATGTGCCATTGCTTTGAATCAGTTAGCACTTCTAGCTTAAACAATCTAATTCTGTGATTCCAACTAACTCGAACCTGATTACAGCTACCAATGTATGAAAGCAGCCTTCACCCATAACTTGCTGGAATACATAGACCAGACTACATGACACATACACAAAAAGAAATGGCTGAAGACAAGTGAATTATGATTTGTTGAAGTGTTCAATGCGAGAATTCAAATTCGCGTATTTCAATCACTGAATTCACCAAGTTTGTAATGAAAACATAGTTTTTGTGTATGGTTGGTTCAATAAAGCAAGACATCATTTAGACATTAATTTTCTGGTCAACACTCCCAGTCAACGGTACAAATGGGAAAAACGGGTGGTCGAAGAACTCTCCAAAAATAACATTGAGTACATGAAGGAGATATCGCTTGTCAACTTGATAGCTGAATCATACAGAAAGGCTGTAAATTGACGTAACAAGATTTAACTGCAACAAAGAAGAGTGTTTATTGCTGGAATTTGCACCATTGACGCCATCAATGTATTTAATTATCGGTTAGAGTTTTCTTTTTGTTTTGTGATAAATCGACGCTAAATAATCATTGAATACCATTACCGACAAAAATCGGAAGAGTAATTTCGAGGAATGTCTTCTACTAAAACTCACTCCGTCGCTAAAATCTTGCACATGAACTACACTGTAAATCGCTGGATACGAAAATTACAGACAAATTAATACCATATTCACATACAATTTAAAACAAACAATTGATACGAGATTCTCGCATGTTTACAGAGATCTGCCATGTTTTTCATGCGAATATTGACTTTCTTTCATCTATGTTCGCATGTACTTGCTATATAACGATACGAACAACTCTCTCTCTCTATGATTGGCTGATTAGAAGCAACATACTAAAAAATATTTTTGCAGTGCATTTGATACATTTTGTATGAAAACATGTTATTTTTATAATTTATGCTTCCAACATTTAGCACTGTTTTCTTTAAAAGAAGAATACATAAACGGCCTCAGGAGTTCTCTTGGTTTGTAAAGTAAAGTAATCTCACGTCTGATACTCGTATGTCACATGCATGATCGCATGTTCATATCACACTACTTATGATTGAGATTGATTGTCATAATTGCTTTATTAACTTAATTAGCTCAGCTATTCTTCTTGATACTTTACGATGCAGTTATTGAATTTATATTATAAAATGTTTAGACGGTGGAGATATACTCAGTCAATGTATTCTATAAATCACGTGGTTACAATCTGCAACGAAGAAAAGGTTATTTAAATACTACGCATAAACAATTAAACAATAGGTATTGTTAGTTATTTAACTAGATATTAACTATAATTATATATTATATATAATATAATTAAATATTAAATATAATTATATAACTATAATATATATATTAACTAGATATTTAACTAGATATTTAACTAACAATACCTATTGTTTAATTGTTTATGCGTAGTATTTAAATAACCTTTTCTTCGTTGCAGATTGTAACCACGTGATTTATAGAATACATTATATTATAAAACTTTTCTAATTTAGAAAAAATTGCAGCAAGCGATTAATTGATCCTTTTTTAATACATATGCTAAGTCATAATCATCACTGCGTTACTGTAATCAGCTATTAAATCCAAAAAAACACCAGCAAATGACATGAAGTGCAGACGGTGCAGGTTCGAGTCTGTCCGCCTGGGGAGGTTCCACCGCTCTCACTGTAGGTGACAGGATAGCTCAGTTGTTTAAGGGCCGCGCTTCAGTGCGGAGGTGCAGACGGTGCAGGTTCGAGTCTGTCCGCCTCGGGAGTTTCCACCGCTATCACTGTAGGGTGACAGGATAGCTCAGTTGTTTAAGGGCCGCACTTCGGTGCGGAGGTGCAGAAGGTGCAGGGTTCGAGTCTGTCCGCCTCGGGAGTTTCCACCGCTATCACTGTAGGGTGACAGGATAGCTCAGTTGTTTAAGGGCCGTGCTTCAGTGCGGAGGTGCAGAAGGTGCAGGGTTCGAGTCTGTACGCCTCGGGAGTTTCCACCGCTATCACTGTAGGGTGACAGGATAGCTCAGTTGTTTAAGGGCCGCGCTTCGGTGCGGGTGCGCAGAAGGCGCAGGGTTCGAGTCTGTCCGCCTCGGGAGGTTCCACCGCTCTCACTGGAGGTGACAGGATAGTTTTGTTGGTTAAGAGTCACACGTCGGTGTGGAAGTACAGAAGATGCAGGGTTCGAGTCTGTCCGCCTCGGGAGGTTCCACCGCTCTCAATGGAGGTTGCTAACCCGAGTTGCGAGAGACCGACCCACCTAGCTTTCTAGCATGACTCTTTGCTTTGGTTTGAGCAGGAATTAGCAAAAACATTGCTAACCCTAACATGGACTCTCAGATGTACCACAGCATTTAGCTCCTCACATGAGTGGATAGGAGCGAGTAGTTCGTTGAACGTCCACGATTGCAGAAATATTCCTAGACGATTATCGGATGTAACTACGAATGAAATAACTATCGAACGTTTATCGTCTTTCTGTACTATTATCGTCATAGTATTTTCAAAGCAAATAATTGATAGTTTGGCTACGACCGGTTTTGATGATCAAAAATCCAATTAAAGAAATCAATCTCTGCCAAACTCTGTATGTATCGCCTTCCGATCTGCGCAGTAGGATTACATGCGGAAGTTTGGCATGATGATCCTCACTGCTGCATTGTGGGCCTCAGTTTCGGCCGCAAGATTTCGCCGTCTTTACGTCCGAAGGTGGAATGGACATGACATCTAAAGAGCATCGGACATTTTCCATCTGATGCCTAGACTGATCAGCTGATCGATTCCATTCAATTGAAGTCGTTTAGAAAATGATTTCGTTAAAATATGAAAATTAATTGCGAGCGACATTTGTCAGCTGACGTTCAATTGTTTATTTCCTTTTGCAAATGTCTTGAAAATTCTGGCACAACACGGTGTGGCTGAACATTTGCTGTTGAGAGATCATTCTATTGACAAGAAATAGAGGAAAGGTATATAAATACTTTCAATTCATGTGCACTTGATTTGTCGACAGTCAGCTGATTCGTCGACGAAAAGAATCAGATCTGGCGTAATAAGTTGCATGCTGGTATTTGAAATTTTGTTTTACTGTTTGACCTTTGTAGGTTTGAAAATGCAGTAAAACCTGTCGGTCTATTTTTCAACCCCCCTCTTGGACGTTCTATTGAAGGGTGGTCTTATATTAAAGTGATCTATAACTCATTGAAAGTTGACTATCGACCAATCTTGTGTCCAGTAACTCAATAAACAGGGCCTTTTATGCATTTTCTTGAACTTGTGAAGACCTTGAAAACTTTGGATATTCCGAGATTTTCAATTCATTCATGCTGTCATCAAAAAGAGTGTCACATGGATGATAATTCACACATGTAAAAAAGGAACATACATTTCATCATTGGATTTCCTGATGCCTATGACAGTTTCAGTTGAGGATGCGTTTTGGCAGAGAGATAATGATACACACGCGGAGTTCCACCACTCACACCCTCTGTCTTCACACCTTCAAAAATGCATCAGTTGTTATCAAATCGAAGTGAATTAGCCTAGATATCGATTTCGTTCTATCCATAAATAGAATTACCTATTTGACACTGTACAGATCTCATTTCCATGGAGAAGCAAGTAATCCTGATTTACATAATACATTGAGCTCTGCAAACCAGCACCTCCTAAATCACACACTGAAGCGAGACACTATTCGTAACTAATAAAAAAATCCTAAAGCAAAGCGTTTTAGGAGGCTAGCGCACTAGTGTTATTGTTCTCTTTAGTATGTCAGCATTCTATTTCACGCAACCTCCTAAAATTCTAGTGTGTCGCGCTTTAGGATGCAGATTTCTTCGATTTTAGGAGGTGACAGTTTACAGTGAGACTCTATAGCTGTAATCAAGGTCATGAAACATTGGTCAGAGGAAAAATATGAAGTTATGGCTGTTTCTCTAAGGTAACATTTCCAGAACGCTGCTTTAGGAAAAAGTATTGCTTCAGAAATGTTAATAATCAACCAGATAACATTTGAAAGAAAAAGCAGAATTGAAGAGCTGGCTGTTATCGAATTCTCTTATGAAATAGGTAGGCCTTCAGCGTGTGTGAAGTTGGCAGAACCACACATCGGAACCATTATTTATTACAACGAAATTCTATTCGAAACGACCTCTACTGTATCAATTTCAGCCTCCTGATCATAAATCTGGGTTCGGATTCTACAAATTAGAAGTCATCATTGAGAAATTCAAGTTTAAAGACGAGAGTGGTTCCGCTAACTTCACACATGTTGGCCGTCATTGTCTTGATGGTTCACTCTGATCATCTACCAGTGCTGTAACATTCTTTGGCATTTTCGGCAGTGAAAGGGTGGTTCGCACCGCCGAACAGAGAACTGGGTGGCTACTATGCTATGAATCATGTCAAAATAAAAATAAATAAACCATTCGGAAGCACATCAGCACGGAGGCCTTCTTCCATGTGGCCGAGTTGCTATTCGTCCCACTCTGATTCTTTTTGTGCTCAGTGATTGGCAAGAACGCAGAGTGTGCCATTTCAAAGTCACAAGTTGGACCCGACCAAGATTTGAACCAAGGTCTCTCGGACGCAGAGCGAACACTCTACCACAACGGCACAGCGTCAGTCCTTTCATAATTGCTTCGTATTTCTAAATGATATTGTGGCTGGATGACTTCTCGTACAACTTCACCTAGTTCAGACATAGAAACTTTTTTTACGTCACTACTCCCCATACTTGGGGCTTGGACGGTGCTGACATAGTCAGACTTATGGAGCGTTGTAGTACTTTTAGTCCGAATGCCCTTCCTGCCGACTTCCAATGACACCTTCGGGGCTCGACCTCTGGACCAAAAGATCGCTAGGCCAAGCACTTAACCACTGTGCCACGGAGACCACAATAAACTGATTACAATAAAACCTCTAGAATGGAAGTAAAGCTTCATGCAACACACAATAGTGGCACGCGCATTTTCACTTAGATTCGCTTGTTAACGGCTGTATCATTGGGTTAGAATCAGTCACATGTGCAATAATTCTAAGCTTCTCATTGGTGGTTCATGCTCTAACTTGTTCCCCCGGATGTGCCACGACATTGAGTCAATTTCCATTCTTGTCAATTTCAGATGAACAATCTAATTCCATGACATCAGACGTCCGACACATTTTTTACAAGATAGCGGCAGGGAAACCAGTCGTGAAATATCTCTATTGATACACTTCTCCTTTTTTGATGATTTCATTTCACTGTTATTGGACATTTTACATCACTTTTAGAAACACGTGCACTTTTATTCAGAAATTAATTATTTTCATGCAGAATTTCCCTCAACATAACAGTTATAAAACAAATTTTAACATAACAATTTGCAAGTCGTTCCTTCATGTTCTATTCATCACACACCTGGAAACGTTCTGCCAGTTTTTGAAAGTACTCGATCGAACTGAAATGCAAATGATTCCGACAAATACATCCGTTGAGGTCCGATTCATGCATCAGTGATAGTAGCAGAAAATCTCCTTAGAAATCATTCATTAATTTGCAGAATTCGATGAAGATCGTTGACATATCAGATATAGAGGCAAATCCATTGATAAAGACAACAGAAGAAGTGAAACCGTCAGTAAATACTCCTCTGATAATATCATGATATTCAATTTGAAGTAGAGACGCCGCAAGCTAATAAAAATGGATGTGAAATTCTTAAATGAAAATATTTCGACAGCGAAGTACCATTTCTAGTTCGCGGAGAGGATGCAGTCGAGCTGAGTGGGACATTAATGTGGTCGACTAAGGACACTGCCGAGCATCAAACTGTCAAATGGAAACTCGAAACAAATTTCGGAAATTGTCAGAATCAGAACTCAACTAGCATAGATATTAGTCTTATATCAGTCTGTCACTGTTCTACCATTGCCAATTCTCATCATCATCACGCCGGGTTGCTGATTTGAAGTTTTATTTAACTTAGAAAAGGGAAACTGTGGATATTTTTGGACCGATCTAGCTGCTTCTCATCTCTAGTTTCGATCAAGCTTTCAAAAAGTCCATAAATAGCAAATTAACATATTTAGAGGAAGGCCTAAAATTTTGATGTTGACATTTTTGTAATTTATCTAATTTATTTCGATGGAAGTTGTGAACTTCAAAGTTGCAGATCTCATGTTCAAAGCTATGTCCCTGTCTTCACTGTCTTGTCTATAGATATCTCAGACCACAGCACCCACACATTGCTCAGGCTGCACTTCCCTTCATTTCCTCTTCCATGATGTCTGCTCCATTCCACCTTCCTTACCAATCTACTTTTCTATTTGCTTTCTTTGAATTCCGATTGTGTCGATGGTCTTCTTTCATTATACGATTGTATATTTCTGAATGTGTGTCAGCCTTTTTTACATTTTTTTTATACTCTTCTACTCATTCTTCCATTGATCTACTTGACTCTCCACCATATTTCCAGTCACATTCGCCACATTCAAGCTTATAGACCACTCTACATTGCGTGGCTTGCTCAGGTCTTTTCTTCATTATCCTGTGCTTGGATGGAAAAGGTCAAAAAAGTCATGAAAGCGTGCCGATGAGATTCTTCATATTCTAGTCGCTTGCTTGTCATGCTACTCTCATGAACCATTCATAATCAATCCGCGAAATTCTGTGCTTGTAGGCCTGAGTATGATCAGTATTTCTCCTATACAGCAGCACCAATAATCTTACACACAAGGTGAATTCTAGAAATGACAAGATAATTCACGTATAATTCGAACGAACTGAACTGTTATCACATTGCAGAAATAACGATCCATCCAATGGGAAGATTTCTGCAAGTTCCTCGTGGTGGAAGTATCGATATCCTTCTCCAGAGAGCTTGAAACATGAATCCATAATTTGACCGCTTCAAAGACATCTTTCTCAGTCGGAACCAAAAGTCAAACAGAGAAAATAGGCTATTCATATCACAGAATCGCTCAGCTGTATCTCTTTCTCTTCGATCTCTATGCATATTTCATATGATTTGTAACAACATGTAACAACCGCAGAGCAAATATCAACATTTCTTAATGGAGCAAGATGACTTAGGTGAGTTTGTAGAAATAAATGATATCTAAGGCATTAATTTCCAAAATGAAAATCTTGTTAAGTTTCTATAAAGCAACAAAACGCTATTTTTCATTGTTTCCATTTGAAATTTGTTTGCTTAACAACTATTGAAAAATAAATGAAGATTGAAACTGAACAGTCAATTTGACCAATTAAACAAGCGAAGTACTGACATGAGTCATTTTAAGTTCACTTTCATTTTCAAAAGTTAATGAGAAATGAAATTGGAATCCACTGAGTATGCAGGTCTTCGAACATCTTTAATAGTGTAAAGCGTGTGAATGTTCATCGAAAATGAAGTATTTCATAGTTTCATGAAGAAGCAAGGAGAAATCCTAAACTATATATTTGTACACTGGATGAAATAGATAAAAATGGCATCAAATTGTCATGCACAATATGTGTAGGTGATAGGAATCGAACCTACAACTACCCCGGCTGTCTAGCCTCTACCCAATGAACGAAGGATCACAACACGATGGAGAAAACACCGTGGAGAACACACACCAGTAATTCTAATTAAAAGTGTCATTCTCAATTATTTCTTTGGCATTTTTATGAAGCTCACAATGCGAATAGTTTGATCTGTGGTTCATAAGGATCATAGATACTACAACTAGTACACAAAAACATGCAATTAATAGTGAGGATCACAACTGACTGGACGAAATGGATTTGAGTTCTAATTCTAGTGAATTTGAATTCTAAAAAGATTGATATTTCTAAGCAATTTTCCATTTTTCTTCGACTCTGTAGTAGATTTTTCTCATGAAAGAAGTCGATGCCCTTGACTTCTCTCACGACTACAATACGAAGCCAACACCAACAATATCACAAGCGCACGAGTGCAATATCGACACCGATGCAAACACTATCATCAAGAAAGGACTCAACTACAGTCCCCCAACATACTCAAAATACCCCCGATAACCAAAGAAGTAGAGACCCGTCGATGGAAATGCTTTGGACATGTGCTCAGAAGACCGGAGGATAATATCTGAAAAGCAGCTTGGGAACGAGAACCTGCGTCTCGTAGAAGGGGAAGACCAAGAACAAGCTGAAGAACTGTGGTGAAGAAGCGAATGAAGACCAGGTCCCTTACCAAAGAAGCGTGTGGAAGCAACGAAGTGAAGGGTCACTCCATACTACCCGTCTATCCGGGAGGCTGAAACTGGATCGTGCCCGTCCAAAGTCAGTAACATGGTGAGTTGATCACCAACACCATCATCGTCACTAACGTAACCATCCATTATGGCCTCCAATATGGTCACCTAAGCCAACGCCGTCACCGATATCAAAACCAACGTCATTATTACCATTGACAACGCTACGATCATCATCGTCACCAACATCATCACTAGCATGGTCACCGTCAACATCCATTGTCGTCACCAACATCATCACTAGCATGGTCACCGTCACCATCCATTATTGTCTTCAACTTCGTCACCGAAGTCATCACCAACACCGGCACCAATATCAAAACCAACGTCATTATTACCATTGACAACGCTACGACCATCATCGTCACCAACATCATCACTAGCATGGTCACCGTCACCATCCATTGTCGTCTTCAGCTTCGTCACCAAAGTCATCATCAACACCGGCACCGATATCGAAACCAACGTCATTATTACCATTGACAACGCTACGAGCATCATCGTCACCAACATCATCACTAGCATGGTCACCGTCACCATCCATTGTCGTCTTCAGCTTCGTCACCAAAGTCATCATCAACACAGGCACCGATATCGAAACCAACGTCATTATTACCATTGACAACGCTACGACCATCATCGTCACCAACATCATCACTATCGTGGTCACCGTCACCATCCATTATTGTCTTCAACTTCGTCACCGAAGTCATCACCAACACCGGTACCGATATCAAAACCAACGTCACCATCATGATCACCATTGCAGCGACCCCTATCAACACCATTGCCATTCACAACAAGCGAATTCAGCGTTCTCAATTCTGATCAATGAAAGTAGAGCAAAGAAAGAGGAGGATTTGTCAATTTCGTCTAGGAAATGATGAATTGTTTGTCAATTTCCACGTTCTCCCTCACAGATTGACAATTAATGCAGCAATGATTGACATGACTTTGACTTAATTACACATGTTCAATGACAGGACGTTAACACTTGGGCAAAATGAAGATGATTGAGGGAGAAAGTACAATTTCATGAGGCAAAGAAAATCCACGCGACTGTTGACGCATGAAAACTTGAATTTGCAAACATCTTGTGTGCCACATCAAGATAGTTCCCAAGCCGTGGACACACACGAAGTACAAACAAACAGATATGAGCGTCTTGTTAGTCTGAGGACATATAAGCCTTCCAATTTTTTCCACGCAGATCTTCCCAACGACATCAATAGTTGAAGGTCATTAATTATTAAGACAAGTTATCACAACTAAGATTTCAACCTCATAAATTCTTTGTTGACATAAAATTATGGCAGCTGTTTGCGCATGGAAGTAACATCATAGTAAGGTTTGGTTATGGATGCTACAACTGCAAGATGCAATTAATAATCCAAATACATTCAATGCCTCAGAACACAAGTGCTGGGATAAGTAGGCATTTAATGACTGTCTCAAATTAACTTGTAAAACTTGAATTATTGAATTTAGTAAATATTTACATGATCTGGTATACAAGCGCACGTTCTCATGTAGAAATCAGTTGGTATTATCGCCGGTCAGTTGGTTGTGTACTGAGGAATCAACAACAACTCGTTTCTATAATGAGGACATTTAAGGTTCGATTTCTATGTTTCAGAGCGCCTGATAATTCCAACTGAAATCTGAAAATTGGCGATAGAAAAAGGAATTTATTCTCATTAATCCTGGAGATGACATGATTGCCTGTATTATGAGACTTGTTGTTATGATGCATCGGAAAACGGTGAATTATAATCAGAAAGTAGAAATACAGGGTGTCCGTAAATTCGCTTGACTTTTAAATTGAATATCTACATGAGAAAGCAATAAACTTTTTCATCACAAACCATGTTATGTTATGCAACATAGAGGGGAATTTACGAATTTAACAATAAGAAACCAATATTTGATGATTAAAATGTTCAAATCAAATGATCGAAATGATCGCCGTCGCAAGCAATCAGTGCAGTCAATCGCCAAATAATATCGAAAACACCCTCGGCAAGTTCTTCACGTGTGACTTCATTGCAGATGTCAGTGATCTTCTCACTCGACTGGTCCAGGTTTTGTGTCTTACCATGATCGTATATCTTCGCTTTCATCCATCCCCAGAACCAAAAGTCGAGAGGATTCAGATCAGGTGAACGTAGAGGACACTCGGTCACATCCTCGACTTATCACGCGATTTGAGATGCATATTGATTGCTTGACATCTGACTAGATATGGCAATTGTGCGCATTAACGATCCCATCGAGTGAAAAATACGCCTCGTCAGACCAGACGATATCATCGATTACATTCTGATTGTGGAGAAGCCATCTCGCAAACTCACAGCGCTTTGTCTAGTCGGCCGACTCAAGTGCTTGCACGACTTGTAATTTGTATGGGTAGAGTCCTAGTTCATGCCGAAAGATTTTATGGACACTAGTCTTTGAAATGGTACCAACCTCTTCAGCCACTTTGCGAACTGACGTGACTCCTAGCATTGATTTTGAACTAGTCTCCTCGACGACGCGATTCACAGTTGCAATTGTCATGTCATCCACTGTAGGACAACCACTGCGAGGTTTATCATGAACGCTGCCAGTTTCTTCAAACTTTTTGATGATATTCGTAATCGATGCTGTTGTAAAATGATCTTTTTGAATGCGTCTTTGAGTCTTAAACATTCGAAGAGCAGCTGTATCACTTCTATTGCATGCATAGAGGCACTGAACTATCTCTATCCGAGTCTGAGGATCCATTGTGAATACGATAGGCAGCGATTGTACCACTTCACAGTGGGATTTCGAACATAGCATGAGGAAACTCTATGATGCAGACTAAACCTATTGGTTGACACACACGTCTTTGTCATTGGTTAGCGAAAACCATCACGTCATGGATATGGGATATTTCAATTCTATGCCATGAAGGCTGATTAATTTGACGTTCTCAATTGAAGATGATACGATATGAATCAATCAATGACTAGGCATGTCGTCATGGCTGGTGATGAAAGTTTCATAGAATTGAATAAGGAAAAATTTTGAGCTATGTCTCCTGGGTAAGGTTAATTGAAATAATTGACAATACGGCGAATTGACTTAAACATTTACTGAAACTGAAATGAATTCACCAAAACTATAATTGTGCATGTAATATTCATCACAAAATTGACTGCATGCAGAATATAAAATTTAAGCAGCTAAATAATCGAATATTCATTTCTTATGGTTAGATTCGCAAATTGCCCTTTATGTTGCGTAATACTCGTATATCATGGTTTGTTACGCAAAAGTTTATTGTTTTTCTCATGTAGATGTTCAATTTAAAAGTCAAGCGAATTTACGGACACCCTGTATGTAATAAACCGGGAGCTGTCAACATTTTCTCCCTAAATTGGAGCACAAAAGGCTTGTTGTCATGACAGTTAGATATTGAACCGCTGAATCCGAAAATCAAATTCTTATGCGTCACAGCCAGTCCTGTTTGGTCAGGGGTCAAGCTAAAGAATGCAAAAAGTCACTTTTCTTGCTAAACTCAAGAACAAGGATTAGACTTCCATTAGAGCCATCTCTGTATACTATATAATCACAATCTCTACACAAGCATTACAGAGGTCAGTCCATAACGCATTTAAGAAAGATAGTTTGTCTGACTGTCGACATATTTTCCTTAACAACGACTAAAATACGTTTCTTATGAAGTTAGCCTCACCAAACTTTGAACACATATTGATGATGATGTGCTTTAGTAACCCCACCCAATCAATCTAACATTTGTGCTGTTTATGACTTAGATATCGACGCTCAAAGTTGGCGATTTTCTTTCCAAAAATTGCGAAAATCGCAAATTTTGAAACTGAATAGCTAAAAAGGCCCACTTCAAACTCCAATGAAATATTCATAGCATCATTACTACATGTAAGGCCAATTAGTGACAAAAGACTGCTGTGTTTTTTACTTAGTTTGGGAGATAGAGACAAAAAAACGACATTTTTCAAAATTTTACTATTGTTCATGCTACTTATGCATCAATATCCACAAAAATGATCATTCTAAGCATCTTTTTCATGTCTGTAGGCTACATCGGATGAAAATATATTATTTCACACAAATTGGTTTCTGCATGATTAGTTCTGTTGGATTACATAGTGTTTAAGAATTGCAAACATAACTGTTCATTTTCCTTTAATTGCAATGCCTACATTACCGACAGCTACTATCTATTTCAAAAATGGACAATTATTAATAAGAAGATATGGGTGAGAGAGATATAATGTAGAAATCCTGTGTGGTTCCAAAGTTCAGCTCCTTTGCAACGGTATCAGTAATCTTGGTAACTACACAGCCCCGAACTGTTGTTCTGACTGCGAAATTTTTCAAATTTACTGAAGGACAACCACGTAGACGCCAGATTGACTTGATATCAGATGATTGCACACATCACATATTTACACATCAAATCGATGCAGGAAAAAGCAAATCTACATCGGCAGCGGCATCCGCAAAATCATGCTCAGATCTCCGCCTGCATTAATGATGAATGACCAGTCCTGCAAAATCAAAGTTTAACGGAGGAGGACGAGACCATACACCAACTGCTTCTATAGGCAGATAACAGGCAAAGATTGAGAACAGTGGATAAAGAGATTTACGGGAGTGACACAGTAGTGAGGAAGGGAATGTACAGAACACATAACTGTAAGTCTAAGAAGGCTACGGACAGAAGCACTTAAATGAAAATGAACGAGAAAGGAACAGGAAGGTAGAGAAGAAGAAGTAGGAGTGGGAATGTAGAAATCAGAATACATGAGAAAATAACCATAGACAAACTGCTTGTAATAAGAATAATAATCAGCGTGTATTTGAAGAAAATTACAACATCCCCAATAAAAACAATCGTAGTAACCCAAAAGACATAGACTTTTTAGTGAAACGAAATACAACAAGAAATAAGAATGTTCGTTTACAAAGTTACAAGGTAAAACCGAAGTTATAAAGCTTTGACATGCTAATGATGAACGTCCGCTGGTTTAGGGATGCTCGTGAAATGGGCAGTTGGAATTGACCAGAGTGAATCATTAAAGGCAGCAGTAGGTGACGAAACGGATGCTGAGAATCTTGCACAATATTCCAGAGGGATGAAGTTGCTGCAGCTACAATGCCAAGTGTCGCATATAATTCGATGGGCAACACTTCATTCTGAGAAGAGTGGCGCACAATATTCCATAATGCTTCGTATGCAGTGCTTATAAATTTGAATAAGTTCTTTGTTGCGTAGAAAGCTGTTCAATAGACGTAATATAAAAAGCTTCATGGATGTGTTCTTGCAGATGTGCTCAATATGAGCATCCCATTTCAACCTTGAATCAAACATCGCACCTAGAATTCGAACTTAGGCTTTCATCGGAATGTTTGGAAGAGCTATCGATGAGCTAGGAACAGTCAATCAATTTGTATATAAGCTGTTGGCTCTTTTCCTCCATCACACTGCGGTTGCAAATCGAAAACAAAATAGCTGAAGAGAATTGTTCCGAAAGATGAGCCCTGCGAAATTCCTCTTGGTACATGTCTGAAAGAACTACAGGCTTCTTTAAATCTTACTCTAATATGACGTGATTCCAGGTTATTACAAACAAATGCTACAGTGAATCCGCTGACTCTGTCTACATTATATGGTTAAAAACAGAAATGCTGATACGTGGATAGCGGCCGGTAGAACCAAGATAACAGCACAGCCGATGAGAGAGAAATGCTTGTAAATAATCATCTCTCAATGGAGCGAAGCGGAAGCCCTTGAAGGGCCCCTAGAATGCTTCCAAACTGTCAGATTGAGGAAATTTCTACAATGAAAGCTTATTTCATACCGTATTGTTCAAATGAAACTTTTCAACCGTCATCAATCAAGACTTCAGCAATTCGTGACGTCATCAACGAGCATATCATGTCGTCATTAATCAACTAATTATGAGGTCATCAACAATCAAATCATGAGGTAATCAATCAACGAATCATGACGTCATCAATCAACACAGCAATTCGTGACGTCATCAACGAGCACATCATGTCGTCATCAATCAACGAATCATGACGTCATCAACGATCAAATCATGCGGTAATCAATCAACTAATCATGACGTCATCAACGACCAAATCATGACGTAATCAATCAACGAATCATGACGTCATCAATCAATACTTCAGCAATTCGTGACGTCATCAACGAGCACATCATGTCGTCATCAATCAACTAATCATGACGTCATCAACGAGCACATCATGTCGTCATCAATCAACTAATCATGACGTCATCAACGACCAAATCATGACGTAATCAATCAACTAATCATGACGTCATCAACGACCAAATCATGGCGTAATCAATCAACTAATCATGACGTCATCAATCAACAAATCGTGACGTAATCAATCAACGAATCATGATGTCATCAATCAACAAATCGTGACGTTATCAGCTGACGGATCTGATATTCACGTTTATTTCCCGTGAAGCTGAAGCTATATCTTCGTATTTTAAAAATGCATTTCAGTGCATCTCCTCAAATTGATTCCGCTTTTGAAATGTCCATTTTTTGTTAAATCCGCACATTCCCGAGGAAGAGATGGGAATTGTCCATTTTTGCTGACCAGTCCATCTAGAACAAGGAAATATCCGATCCGTCTGTATTTCCATCTGACAAGTCCACAACACGAGTATGAAGCTGTCTTGCAGTCAAAACAATTCTGACTGAATGAAGCTCCAAACTGTTTGTTTAATTAATGCGAAGGAGATGAAAACTTCTGCGATTTCATCCTCAAATTCCCAAGCAAACCTCTTCCATCTTTGTGTGTTTGGTACTCATGCCTTAAGTAAATGACTTTCCCTCTTGTAGCACGAAAAGTCAAAATTTGATTTCACACTTGGTTGGGAGATTGATTATTCCCTCTCCTTTTTTCTTTGTAATATATGTGTGTATGGCTGGTGTTTTGAATGGAAATACTATTTCAGTCTTCCAACCTCGAAAATGTGTGAAATAATTGAATGAATTTAACTCCATATTAATGTCATCAATGACAGAAAAGGAAGGAGGTTTTGCAATTATCAAAATGAAGAATTCTTTGGGCGAAGTTAGTAAACAAAAGTATGCATACTTGTATATCTATTTGGAGATTAATATCAGGATTGACATCGAACATCAGCATTAATTTGATATCTATGAGGCTTTTTAACGGCAATTGCGGAGTAAAAATAAGGAATTATTATTCTTCCGTTGCAGGGTCCTTCTTCCATATTACAAAAGCAAGCTGCTTAGTTTCTCTGAACCTAAATTTTTAGCTGAGGCTGCAGCGTTAGATAAAAGATGATAAGTTTATGCAGTACCATGTAGTTTGATGGAATCATCAACAAAATGTATGTCAGATGTACTGAATCACCAGATTTACACAAGTCTGATAATCATAACGAATTCTGGATTAATGATTCCTAAATATAATGCTGAGATGAACCATAAAGAACCAGCCATTAAGAAAGACTGCCTGAAATAAGACCAGATTTATGAATTTAGCTAGCATGTTCTAAGTCCATGTATCCTCAGATGGCGCAGACATCCAATAATTCGGTCTCTCGGTTGCATAACTGTCGGCATAGAAATAAACTGTTTATCTGAAGTTCGCTAGAATGGAAATTGACTCAAGGTCGCGGCACATCCGGGGGAACTAAGTTGGGGCATGAAGAACCAATTAAAAGCTTCGATTTACTCATGTGACTGATTCTAACCCAATGATACAGACGTTGGCAGGTGCATCTAAGTGAAAATGCGTGCGATTTATGTGCCGTTATTGTGCATTGCATGAAGCTTAATTTCCATTCTAGAGGTTTATTGTTGTCAATTTCTATGACTGTCGGTGATTACAAAAGATGATTATAAAGGCGTCAAAAACCCCTTCACACTTTGATTCGAATTCAACGACTACATTGTCCAGTGTCTGCCGGGTCCTATCCTCCGTTCATCTGACATCGTCCACGATTCTATAACCAAGGGCCGTATCAGCAAAGAAAGTGATAGCCTAGTAGTGATTTCCGTACTAATTAATGTAGTGAAAGTATAGCGCTAGGCTAAAGCTATGTCTGAAAGCTAGTGCTAGGGTAAAGCTATGTCTGAAAGCTAGTGCTAGGCTAAAGCTATGTCTGAAAGCTAGCGCTAGGATAAAGCTATGTCTGAAAACTAGTCCCAGGCTGTCGCATAATTCGGGAATGGAGGAAACTGCTTTGATCTCCGACTGAAGAATTAGACAGTCGTCTCTTCTTATGTTTGACTAGAAGGGAAACATTGGAACATGCAACGTAAATGAAATGGCACAATCTGCTGACATAATACCATAGCAATCGAACAATGAGCAGTCAGTTCAACATAAAACACGCCAAATTGTCTGAAGTTTCAGTGACAGTTATCAACCGGATGACACACCAAAGAGACACAGTCGATGTCAAGTTCTACAGAGAAGCTTGTAACCGTTTTTTCGTGTGCCTGCTAACTTTTTTTCGGAAGGCCCAACTAATGATCGGAACTAATGATCGAAAGGCCCAACATATCGAGAAAACTTCTGCGCAATGATCTGAATTCATCGAATCTGAAAAAATCGTGGCGATAGGAGTATTTTGAAGGAATTCACAACAATCCGCAAGCGACGCACGACTATTTTTCCTATCTCTGCAAGGTATTAGAAATTTGTTTTTGCCCACGTAGGCTAGTGAGTTCCTGCATGTGTCATCGTTTTGAATCAGCTTGCACTTCTGATAAAGTGATACGCTTAAACAATCGAAACCTGTTGCTCCGACATTAGCACTTATGTTGTTAACACTGAAAGAGCGCGCTTGAACATGTTTTCACTCGGAATGAGCGCCAAATTGCCAGATTGCTATGACTCTGTTATCTTTATTAATACAAATCGCGTTTTCCATTGAAACCAGACGAGGCACTTTCGGCTGACCACTCGATGTGAGTGAGAGTGTCTCTAGATCCTCCGCCGAGGCGAGCCGCTGACATTAACGGTGAAGGGGACCTGAAGAAATCCACTTGGCACATCCGAACTATCCGCCCTCTCATCCACATCGACCGCCGTCTTCATACAAACAGATAGAGACATTAAGTGTGAACCTTTTTGAAGTGATGAAAAACTTCTCCCCAGCAAAATAATGAAATCTTCAACCAACTGCACCTCAAGATCAACAGTTTACTTGGCAAGCGAATGCGGAGCTATAAATACGACATCGATCATTTCCGAGCAATATCATATCCAAGATGAAACATATTTTCTCTACTAACAGCTGAAGATACAGCTGCACGAGAAATAAGTTTCTGTAAGCTCCATCTTCAACCGTTTGATGCTCATAATGAGCAAAGAAAAATGAGAGCACGAGATGCGAAGTGAGTTCCCGAATGAAAATTTTTGATTCTTTTCTAACTAATATTGAAGCTATTACATGCGTCAGATGGAAGAGTTTTCAAATCCGTTGGAACTATTGTTCGCATCCTCGTTTTACTGTGCATACATGTAGTTCTAGGATGAAATCGAAAAAGAGCAGAATATAGAAATTACAAATCCTATGTTTATTTCATTATCACGTGAAATTGCAAAGCGGACTCTATTTTTTGACATAAAGACAATCTATATTGTCTTCAATAGAATTCAATTGATATTCTTGCAAATCTAAATGTTTTGAAGCATGCATCCCGCAAATCCAGAGGCGATGACCGTACACAAACACCACCCACAATGCTACACATTATAACGGTTTATTCCACTCCTAAGCTGCTTCTGAAGGTGTACTTCAAGCTCTTTGTGCGAGGCATTGGTGGAAATGATCCTAGCAAACATGACTGATAGATGCGCACGTCATGTAGGCTATTTAATTCATAATTAATGCCCTGCAAGATGCAATGGATGCTTCATGATCTTGAAATGTTTGAATTTGATTTTGAATTATACATATTCCTCTCCTCTATCATGGCAATGTCATCTGCTGTAGTCGCTGGATTTCAAATGGCAGTTATCGTCAGTTATCGTCCTCCGTGATGAAATTCATTTTATTTCATTGCTACCTTTGTGAGCTTAATGTTAGGCACAACTCGTCAATGAAATGATAGGAGCATTGACTTGTTTTAGTCATGAAACCTGTTAATTCTATGCGCGATCACTGTGCGTCACACATAAACACACAACCCAAGACTATCGTTCGCAAACCATGTTTGCACACGCATCACAACACGCACCGGGTACGGTTAACGCGCATGACGTTGATTTACATGTAGCTTATTGAATCTAATTTTATTACACCCTCAAAAGAGGAGCTTTTCGTGCATCACTGAGTATGATACCTCAGTGGTTCGCTTGCGGGTTCTTCAAGTGAAAGGTTTTGGGTTCGACTCTACCGGTATGCACGTCTCTGATACAGTCTCACTCTCTCTATCGGCCCTTTGCCGACCTAAAGACTAGAGAAAGCGGAAAAGCGAATCAATCAACCAAATGTCAAATCTGCCTTAACCTGAAAGACACATCAAGGGTTCAACTTTTCTATCGTGAATGCTTATGCTCATTCTTTCGTATTCTTGTGTAGTTTTGTCTCAAATATTGTCAGTATTTCACATTTCTAACGCTGTAACTAGTGTGCTGCTTAATTGCTGTTAAATCTTCCTCAATAGCATGAAAAACCTGTTAGATCATCGCCATGAGCCGCAAACAATTTGAACTATCACCGCATTAGAATGATATTAGCATCATTACTAATGCTAAGTTATATAAAACAAGAAATCCGAATCATATTTGAAACTTTGGAAATATTGCTGAGTCGTCAGCCGAGAAATTAAAAAAAGTGAAAGTTTTGAAAGGATGAGAAACAGCGCGAAGGCAAATCAAAGGGAATATTTCATACACGCATCGCATTCAAGCACGACTTCTAATCGCATCTGTTGTACAATGGCAAGTTTCACTTTGAAAACTCGAAATCATGAAAAGATAACGGCAAGGTAATTAGTAATTATTAATCTCTGCCTGTCTGTTAACTTCAATAGTATTGGAATGAGATATCTAGGATCAAGAGCTGGCAACTTTAGTTCCTCCGAAGTTGATCCCTGTAAAACCAAGAGAACCCAGAAGTCATCAGACAAAGAAATCAATTTTCATCAGCTATGCAAGCAGATGCATTAGATGAAAAAATGTTTAATACAAGCCAATTGAACAAGTGATTAAAATTTCACGTCCAGCGATAACTCTTATTTTTAGAAATATAAATGCCGAATTCGGACGTGCGGAAACTACGAGTTTTCGATGTGGTGTGTTGCGTGCATGCATGGATCCCTGTGTTGCAAAATATGTGATGAACGGTGTTTGGTGAACAATGTTTAGAGTTGCAACTTTCTCGGTGAGGTGCTGTTGTTCCTGATTCGATATCTTAGTGAAAACAGGACATCATCACAGATTCCTAAAGGTTATTTTATTATTTCATAAATCCATGATATCACAGTTTTCACTGCACATTGCACTATCGTCGTGTATATGTTCGCACTATATTATCTCCATATAATATGCTGACATCTTATATAGCAAGCACTATGTCATACTCCATGACGTCAATTTATTGTCTACAGTGTGACATCATTGTGCACTGTTTGCGAACATTACTTCGACTTTCCCCGTGCGGTCGACGTGAGTCATAGTTCGCAGTGGGAATTAATTCATGGCTGCCAATGTGAGATCACAGTCCCTAGTGGGAGATCATGGTTTGTGGTGTGAGATCATAGTCCCCAGTGGGATATCATGGTTTGTGGTGTGAGATCACACTCCATAGTGGGATATCATGGCCTATGGTGTGAGATCATAGTCCCTAGTGGGATATCATGGTTTGTGGTGTGAGATCACACTCCATAGTGGGATATCATGGTTTGTGGTGTGAGATCACAGTCCCTAGTGGGATATTATGGTTTATGGTGTGAGAACATAGTCCCTAGTGGGATATTATGGCTTATGGTGTGAGAAGATAGTCCCTAGTGGGATATTATGGCTTATGGTGTGAGATCATAGTCCCTAGTGGGATATCATGGTTTGTGGTGTGAGATCACAGTCCCTAGTGGGATATCATGGTTTGTGGTGTGAGATCATAGTCCCTAGTGGGATATTATGGTTTATGGTGTGAGAACATAGTCCCTAGTGGGATATTATGGCTTATGGTGTGAGAAGATAGTCCCTAGTGGGATATCATGGTTTGTGGTGTGAGATCACAGTCCCTAGTGGGATATCATGGTTTGTGGTGTGAGATCATAGTCCCTAGTGGGATATTATGGTTTATGGTGTGAGAACATAGTCCCTAGTGGGATATTATGGCTTATGGTGTGAGAAGATAGTCCCTAGTGGGATATCATGGTTTGTGGTGTGAGATCACACTCCATAGTGGGATATTATGGCTTATGGTGTGAGAACATAGTCCCTAGTGGGATATCATGGTTTGTGGTGTGAGATCACAGTCCCTAGTGGGACATCGTGGTTTGTGGTGTGAGATCACAGTCCCTAGTGGGATATCATGGTTTGTGGTGTGAGATCACACTCCATAGTGGGATATCATGGTTTGTGGTGTGAGATCATAGTCCCTAGTGGGACATCGTGGTTTGTGGTGTTAGATCATAGTCCCCAGTGGGACATCGTGGCCTATGGTGTGAGATATAGTCCCTAGTGGGATATCATGGTTTGTGGTGTGAGATCATAGTCCCTAGTGGGACATCGTGGCCTATGGTGTGTGAGATATAGTCCCTAGTGGGATATCATGGTTTGTGGTGTGAGATCATAGTCCCTAGTGGGACATCGTGGTTTGTGGTGTTAGATCATAGTCCCCAGTGGGACATCGTGGCCTATGGTGTGAGATATAGTCCCTAGTGGGATATCATGGTTTGTGGTGTGAGATCATAGTCCCTAGTGGGACATCGTGGTTTGTGGTGTTAGATCATATTCCCCAGTGGGACATCGTGGCCTATGGTGTGAGATCATAGTCCCTAGTGGGATATCATGGTTTGTGGTGTGAGATCATGAAGGGTTTCATTCCAGTCATTGCATTAAATAAAATGTTGATGGATGGACTTGTGTTGACTGACGTCTGTCCGAGTCAACGCATATCAGGGACGCATTTGTGAAATTAGCCGATGTTCATTTAGCTATTATATCTTGATTGGCAGTTGATCCAATTCTACCGGGAAATGGAATTATATCTCAAGCTGGGCATAAATAGAACTGCAGACTACCCACATATTTCATATAATGCTTGTTCGGCGATTTTAATTTCGAAATTAAAGTGCAAAATTCGCCAAAATAACAGATGAACGTTTTTCCCACTACTTGTTGAATTGGCTTTTCTGCATCCTTTTTTTATGCCGTCGAAATAGTGGTAAATAGAGCACAATATTTAGACAAATTCTAAATACAACTGACCAAAATAGATTATTCAACAAAAATGTCTTTTTTTCTAAAGAAACATTCGAAGAATGTGTATTTACCTGAGCAATCCAATCATTTTCGCTATAGTAGGACTATGATGATGCAAGAAGAATAAAGAAGCAATTGTATGCTTCATCAGCTTGACCAACTATTTTAGTTTTACCGCAAAACCAACCTTCTGAATAGTCTAGCAGTTCACTATTCAATGCATGATAACTATCCTGATACACATGTTGATGAAAATGTGTATTATCTCGATGTGTAGGTGGTTTCCGTGGCACAGTGGTTAAGTGCTTGGCCTAGCGATCTTTTGGTCCAGAGGTCGAGCCCCGAAAGTGTCATTGGAAGTCTTCAGAACGCTCCGGATCAAAGTCTGACAATGACATCACCGTCCGAGTACTCAGTATGGGGAATAGTGGTGTTAAATCATTAAGTGATGTCATCGCTAATTGATGCAAATATTCTCATGTTCTTGTCGCATTTGGGCTCTCAATGATCGCTTTCGTGTGCTGTTCTTCTTGATCAAGACATTTTGATATTTAACCAGGCAGAGGATATTGCGGCATATCGGACAATTTTTCAACAGTCATAGTCCATGTATTTGGAGAAAAATATCTCTGAATATTCAACACTTGCATCTACGAAGAAGTATAAACTTCAAGTGTGACTGTGGAGTCATTATGATGCCATTGCAATACATCAAGCACTTGAAATACAGTGAAGTGTTCACTTTGGATTTAGGGATACTTATCGAGGATGAATGTGTGGTAGGTATTAGATTATCGCATACCACATATTGCACTTTTCCATGATAACCTTTTACGTCTTAATTCATGGCTAAGACGATAAAATCGCAATTTCTTACGCATTTCAATCAAAAGACTTGTTCATGGCAGGAATGATGGAATACTTTGATTCGTATCGAGACATGATGTGGAAGATGTCGAACCCGAGAATTGATGGTCGCACCAGAATTCATGTGAACCGGACGATGTAGGCTTGGCATATCGAATTGCTTGTCGATGTCGATGACAACTCCTGTGATCGTTTACCATGACTCTCGCGCTCATCATTGTGCAACTGCTTCTCGTTCCGCACGTGATATCAACTGCTCGTCCAGCATGAGATATCATCTACTACCAGCACGTGATATCATCCACACGTCATATTATCTACTACCTGCACGTGACATCATCCACACGTCATATTATCTACTACCTGCACGTGACATCATCCACACGTCATATTATCTACTACCTGCACGTGACATCATCCACACGATCCACACGTCATATTATCTACTACCTGCACGTGACAACATCCACACGATCCACAAGTCATATCAACTGCTCGTCCAGCATGAGATATTATCTGCTACCTGCACATGATATCATCCACACGTCATATTATCTACTACCAGCACGTGATATCATCCACACGTCATATTATCTACTACCTGCACGTGACATCATCCACACGATCCACAAGTCATATCAACTGCTCGTCCAGCATGAGATATTATCTACTACCAGCACGTGATATCATCCACACGTCATATCATCTACTACCAGCACGTGATATCATCAACACGTCATATTATCTACTGCCTGCACGTGACATCATCCACACGATCCACACGTGATATTATCTACTACGTGCACGTGATATCATCCACACGATCCACACGTCATATTATCTACTACCTGCACGTGATATCATCCACACGTCATATCATCTACTACCAGCACGTGATATCATCCACACGATCCACACGTGATGTCAAATTCTTCACGTGCATATTGATTCATAGAAGTTTCTGTTCCATCCGTATCATTCTAAAACCTCTTCATTCCGTTTATGTGACCAATCTTTGAGAGGCCTCACCCTTGGAAAAAGATATGAACAGGCCTTTGTTGTCATTCATCAATTAACATTGTGCTGTCCACTTTGACAAAATGCAATCCTGGCACCAGTCCCTTTCATGTCAGACCACCATAGCAGCATGTTAATTACGAACTCAAGCAATGATGAGATGCAAAGGGAAGATCAATGACGACCTCTAGATAGTTGCTATCGTGGATAGTCACTTCTGACGCAAGAGTGTCGTCAATTTCTCATTTTTCAAGCCGCTAGCTTGTGATGATGCTTTAACGTCACTTCTCCCCCACTGGATGTTTGGACGGTTCTCACATGCATAGTTAGACTTTTCTAGAGGGTTGTGGTACCTTCAGTCCGTAAACCCTTCCTACCGACTTCCAATGACACTGTCGGGGCTCGACCTCTGGACTTGATGATCGCTAGGCCAAGCACTTGACCACTGTGCCACGGAGAGACCACCGTCTATGATCATTTCACTACCGTTACATGTGCAGCGTGTCGGCGTGTAAAGCATCTTACAACATCATTCGGTTATCGTGTTGCCTACATTTGAGATGTGTAAATTGCCATCCATGTTTGGTATTCCATACAACACAGCAGCAGCATAGGCACATAAATATGCTAATAACGACTTTCCAAGTCATATCACACAAGCAGTAGTGAGCTGAATGAATTCTGTGTGTGCAATATCACGTGTCCGCCCTACCGATATTCCGCAACACATTCTGACTTCACACATAATGATGGCAGTTATAGTAGCGCACCGGTAGGCCTATTCTACACTGTAGATTACGGGGCCCCTTAGAAAACTTGCGAGGGGGAGTCAATCAGCGGTGCGCCACTGACGATAGGAGAAATGAATTATCATAATTATTCTGCAACGCAGGGATCCGGGACTCATCCTGTCCAGGGTAAAACCGCCTTTCAACAGTGCAAATGACTGCCTTATCGGTATAATTGGGATCCTTACACGAGTCTTTCAAGATGCCGCCATGATCCTTAGAATGATGAGCTGAAAATATGCTAATCATGAATGATGATGTCATTTGAAATATGGATTTCAGTGGAAATGAAGTCGTCCTGTTTCATCGTTTGTTTCGAATGAAGTAACGAAAATGTAATTACTGAGATTTGCCGAGACAACGATAATCAAATGAACCCCAATTTATACATCACTCTCAACTCCACTTCGATTTTCACACTGTCTAGTTCACAAACAACTCATAGCGGTCGAAGAGTAAGGATAGGGAAGATAGTGAGTAAAAATAGACAGATTTTTAACCACGCGCGCGGATATTTGAAATTCTCATTTTGAAGGCGATAGAAAAATACCGATCTCATACGGAGTGAAGGCACGCGTGACAAGCATTATAAAACAGCGATATTTAAGACAAAACTGTTATCAATTAATTGAAACAAAACTTAGGGGCAAAATTTCAATCCCTCAAAGGCTTCACAACTCCTCATACAACAGGCATTTCAAATTCTGTTACAATTGAATTCATTAAGGATACATTCGCGACAGAGAAAGAAGAGAGACTTCTATTCTTGAGACTTTTTCAATGAAATTATGTATTCAAAATATTTACATTCAATTCCTGAAATCTCGTCTTTCGGATGAGATTCTTATTTCAAATATTTTCAATCAATTTGACGACAAATCAACTGTGTAATTCTCATAGAGCGACGAGAAAAAGAAAAGGGCTCTAAGGCATTGCGTAAATTTCTCCTGTCGAGTGCAGTTGACTGGGTCGCTGCCTGCTCCTCACGATGGAGGCTTGGACGGTGCAGCTGACTGGGTCACTGCCTGCTCCTCACGATGGAGGCTTGGACGGTGCAGCTGACTGGGTCACTGCTTCTCACACTGGAGGCGTGGACGGTGCAGCTGAGTGGGTCACTGCCTGCTCCTCAAGATGGAAGTTTTGGACGGTGTAGCTGAGTGGGTCACTACTCCTCACGATGGAGGCTTGGACGGTGAAGCTGATTGGGTCACCAGCCCTCACAAGAGAGTTTTGGACGGTGCAGATGATTGGGTCACCAGCCTTCACAAGGGAGTTTTGGACGGTGCAGCTGACTGGGTCACTACTCCTCACACTGGAGGCTTGGACGGTGCAGCTGACTGAGTCACTGCTTCTCACACTGGAGGCTTGGACGGTGCAGCTGACTGGGTCACTACTCCTCACACTGGAGGCTTGGACGGTGCAGCTGACTGGGTCACTACTCCTCACACTGGAGGCTTGGACGGTGCAGCTGACTGGGTCACTACTCCTCACACAGGAGGCTTGGACGGTGCAGCTGATTGTGTCACTGCTTCTCACAATGGAGGCTTGGACGGTGCAGCTGACTGGGTCACTACCCCTCACGATGGAGGCTTGGAAGGTGCAGCTGACTGGGTCACCAGTCCTCACGATGGAGGCTTGGACGGTGCAGCTGACTGGGTCACCAGTCTTCACAATGGAGGCTTGGACGTTGCAGCTGACTGGGTCACCAGTCCTCACGATGGAGGCTTGGACGGTGCAGCTGACTGGGTCGCCAGTCCTCACGATGGAGGCTTGGACGGTGCAGCTGACTGGGTCACCAGTCTTCACGATGGAGGCTTGGACGGTGCAGCTGATTGTGTCACTGCTTCTCACAATGGAGGCTTGGACGGTGCAGCTGACTGGGTCACCAGTCTTCACGATGGAGGCTTGGACGGTGCAGCTGACTGGGTCACTACTCTTCACACTGGAGGCGTGGACGGTGCAGCTGACTGGGTCACTACTCTTCACACTGGAGGCGTGGACGGTGCAGCTGACTGGGTCACTACTCTTCACACTGGAGGCGTGGACGGTGCAGCTGATTGGGTCACTGCTTCTCACGATGGAGGCTTGGACGGTGCAGCTGACTGGGTCACTACTCTTCACACTGGAGGCGTGGACGGTGCAACTGATTGGGTCACTGCTTCTCACGATGGAGGCTTGGACGGTGCAGCTGAGTGGGTCACCACTAAGTGACACTATCAGCTTGGATGTTCTCTTTGTGATTCCAAACGTGCAGATTCTGGTCAGACTGGGCGACCTTTAGGCTTTCCGTTAGTTCCCACTGTCTGGACAATTCCACGCGAATGTCAGCATTTGGGAAACTTTCTGAAGTACCTAAGAGCTTTTCTTTGATTGCAGAAACATCATCCTTGACACTTGTGTTTACCAGAAAAACATTTAAAATTTGCCCTTCATTGTGATAATATATCTCAAATTTGTTCAAGTATAGCAGATGTTTGCTAACATTCGAGTCAAAAGTCGATCACATATTCGAAAACATTGTCTGTTTCTTTTACTTGGTTAAAAAATAGACGTAGATCTGAAGTTTCACGCGTCACGTCGTAACGGAAAAATGACATTTTTTCGTTTCACGACCTTCAACCAACCTATCGAGCTTCCAAAATATAGGTACAAAGCAAGGTAAGTGATTCATGTCACATGGTTCATTCAGATCTGCTTCATCTTCACAAATTTGTTTAATACAGCATTTTGAAAATCGTAACGTCGTAACGCCTTGCGGTCACACTGTTAAATGGAAGCTATCAGCATCAGAGTACTCACGGTATTTGGTAGGAGTCATCGTAGAATTCGATGCGTTAATTCGTAAGCACTCTCGCACCAAATCGATTCAGAATGTGCCTGTTATTTGAACTAGCAATATCCTATAACTTTGATTTGGTTAAAATCTCTGATCATTCAATTGTCCATTCATGTACACACGAATACGGTGACTTGATGAGCATTCACATACTATGTTGTATCAAACATATATATATATATATATATATATATATATATATATATATCGGCCCAGTCTCAAATATCAGCTGCTGGCTAGAGCAACTGTGCCAAAATCTCAAACAACAGCTGCTGTCTAAGCAACTGTGCCACAATCTCAAACAACATCTACTGCCTAAGCAACTGTGCCACATCAAACAACTGCTGCTGCCTAAGCAACTGTGCCACAATCTCAAACAACAGCTGCTGCCTAAGCAACTGTGCCACAATCTCAAACAACAGCTGCTGTCTAAGCAACTATGCCACAATCTCAAACTACAGCTGCTGTCTAAGCAACTGTGCCACATCAAACAACTGCTGCTGCCTAAGCAACTGTGCCACAATCTCAAACAACAGCTGCTGCCTAAGCAACTGTGCCACAATCTCAAACAACAGCTGCTGTCTAAGCAACTATGCCACAATCTCAAACAACAGCTGCTGCCTAAGCAACTGTGCCACATCAAACAACTGCTGCTGCCTAAGCAACTGTGCCACAATCTCAAACAACTGCTGCCCAAGCAACTGTGCCACAATCTCAAACAACAGCTGCTGCCTAAGCAACTGTGCCACAATCTCAAATAACAACTGCTGCCTAAGCAACTGTGCCACAATCTCAAACAACAACTGCTGCTGTCTAAGCAACTGTGCCACAATCTCAAACAACAGCTGCTGTCTAAGCAACTGTGCCACAATCTCAAACTACAGCTGCTGCCTAAGCAACTGTGCCACAATCTCAAACAACAGCTGCTGTCTAAGCAACTGTGCCAGAATCTCAAACAACTGCTGCTGCCTAAGCAACTGTGCCACAATCTCAAACAACAGCTGCTGTGTAAGCAACTGTCCCACAATCTCAAACAAAAGCTGCTGTCTAAGCAACTGTGCCACAATCTCAAATATCAGCTGCTGCCTAAGCAACTGTGCCACAATCTCAAACAACAGCTGCTGCCTAAGCAACTGTGCCACAATCTCAAACAACAGCTGCTGCCTAAGCAACTGTGCCACAATCTCAAACAACAGCTGCTGTCTAAGCAACTATGCCACAATCTCAAACTACAGCTGCTGTCTAAGCAACTGTGCCACAATCCCAACAACTGCTGCTGCCCAAGCAACTGTGCCACAATCTCAAACAACAGCTGCTGCCTAAGCAACTGTGCCACAATCTCAAATAACAACTGCTGTCTAAGCAACTGTGCCACAATCTCAAACAACAGCTGCTGTCTAAGCAACTGTGCCACAATCTCAAACTACAGCTGCTGCCTAAGCAACTGTGCCACAATCTCAAACAACTGCTGCTGCCTAAATCAACTGTGCCACAATCTCAAACAACAGCTGCTGTCTAAGCAACTGTGCCACAATCTCAAACTACAGCTGCTGCCTAAGCAACTGTGCCACAATCTCAAACAACAGCTGCTGTCTAAGCAACTGTGCCACAATCTCAAACAACTGCTGCTGCCTAAGCAACTGTGCCACAATCTCAAACAACAGCTGCTGTCTAAGCAACTATTCCACAATCTCAAACAACTGCTGCTGCCTAAATCAACTGTGCCACAATCTCAAACAACAGCTGCTGCCTAAGCAACTGTGCCACAATCTCAAACAACAGCTGCTGTCTAAGCAACTATGCCACAATCTCAAACAACTGCTGCTGCCTAAATCAACTGTGCCACAATCTCAAACAACTGCTGCTGCCTAAGCAACTGTGCCACAATCTCAAACAACTGCTCCTGCCTAAGCAACTGTGCCACAATCCCAAACAACAGCTGCTGTCTAAGCAACTATGCCACAATCTCAAACAACTGCTGCTGCCTAAATCAACTGTGCCACAATCTCAAACAACAGCTGCTGTCTAAGCAACTGTGCCACAATCTCAAACTACAGCTGCTGCCTAAGCAACTGTGCCACAATCTCAAACAACAGCTGCTGTCTAAGCAACTGTGCCAGAATCTCAAACAACAGCTGCTGCCTAAGCAACTGTGCCACAATCTCAAACAACAGCTGCTGTCTAAGCAACTGTGCCACAATCTCAAACAACAGCTGCTGTCTAAGCAACTGTGCCACAATCTCAAACTACAGCTGCTGTCTAAATCAACTGTGCCACAATCTCAAACAACAGCTGCTGTCTAAGATAATGCGGCAAAATCTCAAACAACTGCTGCTGCCTAAGCAACTGTGCCACAATCTCAAACAACAGCTGCTGTCTAAGCAACTATGCCACAATCTCAAACAACTGCTGCTGCCTAAATCAACTGTGCCACAATCTCAAACAACAGCTGCTGTCTAAGCAACTGTGCCACAATCTCAAACTACAGCTGCTGCCTAAGCAACTGTGCCACAATCTCAAACAACAGCTGCTGTCTAAGCAACTGTGCCACAATCTCAAACAACAGCTGCTGCCTAAGCAACTGTGCCACAATCTCAAACAACAGCTGCTGCCTAAGCAACTGTGCCACAATCTCAAACAACAGCTGCTGTCTAAGCCACTGTGCCACAATCTCAAATATCAGCTGCTGCCTAAGCAACTGTGCCACAATCTCAAACAACAGCTGCTGCCTAAGCAACTGTGCCACAATCTCAAACAACAGCTGCTGCCTAAGCAACTGTGCCACAATCTCAAACAACAGCTGCTGTCTAAGCAACTATGCCACAATCTCAAACTACAGCTGCTGTCTAAGCAACTGTGCCACAATCCCAACAACTGCTGCTGCCCAAGCAACTGTGCCACAATCTCAAACAACAGCTGCTGCCTAAGCAACTGTGCCACAATCTCAAATAACAACTGCTGTCTAAGCAACTGTGCCACAATCTCAAACAACAGCTGCTGTCTAAGCAACTGTGCCACAATCTCAAACTACAGCTGCTGCCTAAGCAACTGTGCCACAATCTCAAACAACTGCTGCTGCCTAAATCAACTGTGCCACAATCTCAAACAACAGCTGCTGTCTAAGCAACTGTGCCACAATCTCAAACTACAGCTGCTGCCTAAGCAACTGTGCCACAATCTCAAACAACAGCTGCTGTCTAAGCAACTGTGCCACAATCTCAAACAACTGCTGCTGCCTAAGCAACTGTGCCACAATCTCAAACAACAGCTGCTGTCTAAGCAACTATTCCACAATCTCAAACAACTGCTGCTGCCTAAATCAACTGTGCCACAATCTCAAACAACAGCTGCTGCCTAAGCAACTGTGCCACAATCTCAAACAACAGCTGCTGTCTAAGCAACTATGCCACAATCTCAAACAACTGCTGCTGCCTAAATCAACTGTGCCACAATCTCAAACAACTGCTGCTGCCTAAGCAACTGTGCCACAATCTCAAACAACTGCTCCTGCCTAAGCAACTGTGCCACAATCTCAAACAACAGCTGCTGTCTAAGCAACTATGCCACAATCTCAAACAACTGCTGCTGCCTAAATCAACTGTGCCACAATCTCAAACAACAGCTGCTGTCTAAGCAACTGTGCCACAATCTCAAACTACAGCTGCTGCCTAAGCAACTGTGCCACAATCTCAAACAACAGCTGCTGTCTAAGCAACTGTGCCAGAATCTCAAACAACAGCTGCTGCCTAAGCAACTGTGCCACAATCTCAAACAACAGCTGCTGTCTAAGCAACTGTGCCACAATCTCAAACAACAGCTGCTGTCTAAGCAACTGTGCCACAATCTCAAACTACAGCTGCTGTCTAAATCAACTGTGCCACAATCTCAAACAACAGCTGCTGTCTAAGATAATGCGGCAAAATCTCAAACAACTGCTGCTGCCTAAGCAACTGTGCCACAATCTCAAACAACAGCTGCTGTCTAAGCAACTATGCCACAATCTCAAACAACTGCTGCTGCCTAAATCAACTGTGCCACAATCTCAAACAACAGCTGCTGACTAAGCAACTGTGCCACAATCTCAAACTACAGCTGCTGCCTAAGCAACTGTGCCACAATCTCAAACAACAGCTGCTGTCTAAGCAACTGTGCCACAATCTCAAACAACAGCTGCTGCCTAAGCAACTGTGCCACAATCTCAAACAACAGCTGCTGCCTAAGCAACTGTGCCACAATCTCAAACAACAGCTGCTGTCTAAGCAACTGTGCCACAATCTCAAACAACAGCTGCTGTCTAAGATAATGCGGCACAATCTCAAACAACTGCTGCTGCCTAAGCAACTGTGCCACAATCTCAAACAACTGCTGCTGCCTAAGCAACTGTGCCACAATCTCAAACAACAGCTGCTGTCTAAGCAACTATGCCACAATCTCAAACAACTGCTGCTGCCAAAATCAACTGTGCCACAATCTCAAACAACAGCTGCTGCCTAAGCAACTGTGCCACAATCTCAAACAACAGCTGCTGTCTAAGCAACTATGCCACAATCTCAAACAACTGCTGCTGCCTAAATCAACTGTGCCACAATCTCAAACAACTGCTGCTGCCTAAGCAACTGTGCCACAATCTCAAACAACTGCTCCTGCCTAAGCAACTGTGCCACAATCTCAAACAACAGCTGCTGTCTAAGCAACTATGCCACAATCTCAAACAACTGCTGCTGCCTAAATCAACTGTGCCACAATCTCAAACAACAGCTGCTGTCTAAGCAACTGTGCCACAATCTCAAACTGCAGCCGCTGTCTAAGCAACTGTGCCACAATCTCAAACAACAGCTGCTGTCTAAGCAACTGCGCCAGAATCTCAAACAACAGCTGCTGTCTAAGATAATGCGGCACAATCTCAAACTACAGCTGCTGTCTAAGCAACTGTGCCACAATCTCAAACAACTGCTGCTGTCTAAGATAACTGCGGCACAATCTCAAACAACTGCTGCTGTCTAAGCAACTGCGCCACAATCTCAAACTGCAGCCGCTGTCTAAGCAACTGTGCCACAATCTCAAACAACAACCGCTGTCTAAGATAATGCGGCACAATCTCAAACAACAACTGCTGTCTAAATCAACTGCGCCACGATGAAACTGCAACTGCTCAAACATGAACCTTAACAGAAACTAATTATTGGATTTCGTCTGTTAAATGCGAGCAGGAGTCAAAACATCATGACGAAAATCCTCTCATTCTAACAACTTGCGCTAAACCGCAGAGTTATAGAATATCTGTCACTCTAAGTTTGTTATGTGCAAAGACGAATGGCATAAATTGAAAATTTTTATTGACATGTACTGGCGGAGCTGAAATAAAAATAAAATTCTTTTCTTGAGTCAAATTCTTAGCGTTCCATTCCGAATTGTCTCTCGTGTTGAAATTATCCATCACATTGCGATGTCACAGTAATATATGAAATTCTCTCGTTCCACAACCGTTGATTCTTTCTTACAATTCCCTCACATTGCCATCTCTGCTGTGAATTCATTTATTGCTTTTTCAATATTTATCAATCACTATTGCAGTTTTTTGTGTTTCAGGATTTCCTTATTGAAAGCAAATAATTGATTCTATCTTCCACAATACTCATTTAAGTTGAAGCTGATGAAAGTGTATGAACAGTTTCCTCGCACTGAGACCTTGGGAATATGACCTTCGTGAGTTTTTCACACCTCATCAGTTTGACTTCTTCTGACGATAGTCAGTACAGTCGAACTATGGATAATGGAATATCTGTGAAGCGGCAATATCCAACTCACATCCTCCAATCAGTTATTTCCACTTCTATGTCAATTTATTCCTTCCAGTTATAGTACGACAACAGCCTACTACGAATCTATGTACATCATTCTGTGAATGTCTCGCCTTCGTCATCGTTCCCTGCAGAAACTCGTACTGGCTGCCGGACTATGAGGTGCACATCATTCTCTGAAAGTCTCATGCTCGGCCTCGTTCCCTGCAGAAACTCGTTCTGGTTGCCGGACTATGAGGTGTACATCATTCTGTGAAAGTCTCATTGTCGGCCTCGTTCCCTGCACAAACTTGTGCTGGCTGCCGGACTATGAGGTGTACATCATTCTGTGAAAGTCTCATGCTCGGCCTCGTTCCCTGCAGAAACTCGTGCTGGCTGCCGGACTATGAGGTGTACATCATTCTGTGAAAGCCTCATTGTCGGCCTCGTTCCCTGCAGAAACTCGTGCTGGCTGCAGGACTATGAGGTGTACATCATTCTGTGAAAGTCTCATTGTCGGCCTCGTTCCCTGCACAAACTCGTGCTGGCTGCCAGACTATGAGGTGCACATCATTCTGTGAAAGTCTCATTGTCAGTCTCGTTCCCTGCAGAAACTCGTTCTGGTTGCCGGACTATGAGGTGTACATCATTCTGTGAAAGTCTCATTGTCGGCCTCGTTCCCTGCACAAACTCGTGCTGGCTGCCGGACTATGAGGTGTACATCATTCTGTGAAAGTCTCATTGTCGGCCTCGTTCCCTGCAGAAACTCGTGCTGGCTGCCAGACTATGAGGTGCACATCATTCTGTGAAAGTCTCATGCTCGGCCTCGTTCCCTGCAGAAACTCGTTCTGGTTGCCGGACTATGAGGTGTACATCATTCTGTGAAAGTCTCATTGTCGGTCTCGTTCCCTGCACAAACTGGTGCTGACTGCCGGACTATGAGGTGCACATCATTCTGTGAAAGTCTCATTGTCGGCCTCGTTCCCTGCAGAAACTCGTGCTGGCTGCCGGACTATGAGGTGTACATCATTCTGTGAAAGTCTCATTTTAGGCCGCGTTCCCTGCAGAATCTCGTGCTGGCTGCCGGACTTTTATGGTAAGCTCTGAGCGATTATTTGGAAAATCTGCTCATAGGTTTTATTCATCGTTAAAACTGGGAAGTGGAATGTAAATCGGATTGAGATGCTTTATCCCACTGATGGATATAAATGTCGAATCAGTTTGCATCAAAAGCTGGCATCAGCTCGGCGTAGCTACTGAATGCAAGATGTTGGCGAGAATTTTTTTCCTGAACTCAGTACTTATGACCTGAACATGGCGTATATAACTATCCTGAGGGACTTCTACGTAAAAAAAATAATCATATCGGGAGGAATCAATTCATTGCCATCACTACTGCATCGTGGGTCATTGGAGGTTGACGTGATCAGCTCTATTAATGATATTCTAGTCTTCCATTCTTTTTCTCAATACTACAATGTCATATAACACATTATGGCATGGGAAAGTTGATCCAAACTCTTCATCCGGCCTCCTTTTCAGGATCACCAACCCCCTGCACATGAGTCAGGAATAACTATTCCATCTGAATTTTTAGACTTCAATGAACTTTCAACTTTTGAGTTTAACTATTGTACAATTAGTTTCCTGTACGATAGCTTTCACACAACTATTTCTCCTTTCATAATGCAAAGGAGCTGTAAGTGACGTGTGTAATTGCCAGATTACGTGAAATTTCGTCAAGTCTTCATTCAATACTTCTTCACACACTACTGAAATGTCATCTAAGTTAGTGCGAATGAAATAATTAATAAAATGTTGCTGTTTGAATACACAAGGTAAATAGAATAATTGAGTATTCAGTTGCATGCTCAGTTAAGGATGAGAACAAACCTGAATAGCTGCCATCCCACCTACACATTTCTCAACTTCAACAAAACTTCTTATTTAAAGTAGGAACTCATTGCGGAACTCACATTTACTCCGAGTATGGCTGCAACTTTAAATAGGGAGCTGTGTCGATGTTGAGAGATGTGAGCAAAGACGGCTGATGACTCCTGATGTTGGATGAAATAGCAGTTAATCTGGTCTGTTCCCATCTTTAACGGTGGGTGCAACTCAGCATTACATTGTATCTGCTAAAGTCAGCCCAAATCAATAATCACAGGCAGAATAAATTCGACGATATGTCAGTACCGTGTCAAAAGTTGTATTTTTAATTGACGACACTGCCTAAATCAACTGTGCCACAATCTCAAACAACTGCTGCTGCCTAAGCAACTGTGCCACAATCTCAAACAACTGCTCCTGCCTAAGCAACTGTGCCACAATCTCAAACAACAGCTGCTGTCTAAGCAACTATGCCACAATCTCAAACAACTGCTGCTGCCTAAATCAACTGTGCCACAATCTCAAACAACAGCTGCTGTCTAAGCAACTGTGCCACAATCTCAAACTGCAGCCGCTGTCTAAGCAACTGTGCCACAATCTCAAACAACAGCTGCTGTCTAAGCAACTGTGCCAGAATCTCAAACAACAGCTGCTGTCTAAGATAATGCGGCACAATCTCAAACTACAGCTGCTGTCTAAGCAACTGTGCCACAATCTCAAACAACTGCTGCTGTCTAAGATAACTGCGGCACAATCTCAAACAACTGCTGCTGTCTAAGCAACTGCGCCACAATCTCAAACTGCAGCCGCTGTCTAAGCAACTGTGCCACAATCTCAAACAACAACCGCTGTCTAAGATAATGCGGCACAATCTCAAACAACAACTGCTGTCTAAATCAACTGCGCCACGATGAAACTGCAACTGCTCAAACATGAACCTTAACAGAAACTAATTATTGGATTTCGTCTGTTAAATGCGAGCAGGAGTCAAAACATCATGACGAAAATCCTCTCATTCTAACAACTTGCGCTAAACCGCAGAGTTATAGAATATCTGTCACTCTAAGTTTGTTATGTGCAAAGACGAATGGCATAAATTGAAAATTTTTATTGACATGTACTGGCGGAGCTGAAATAAAAATAAAATTCTTTTCTTGAGTCAAATTCTTAGCGTTCCATTCCGAATTGTCTCTCGTGTTGAAATTATCCATCACATTGCGATGTCACAGTAATATATGAAATTCTCTCGTTCCACAACCGTTGATTCTTTCTTACAATTCCCTCACATTGCCATCTCTGCTGTGAATTCATTTATTGCTTTTTCAATATTTATCAATCACTATTGCAGTTTTTTGTGTTTCAGGATTTCCTTATTGAAAGCAAATAATTGATTCTATCTTCCACAATACTCATTTAAGTTGAAGCTGATGAAAGTGTATGAACAGTTTCCTCGCACTGAGACCTTGGGAATATGACCTTCGTGAGTTTTTCACACCTCATCAGTTTGACTTCTTCTGACGATAGTCAGTACAGTCGAACTATGGATAATGGAATATCTGTGAAGCGGCAATATCCAACTCACATCCTCCAATCAGTTATTTCCACTTCTATGTCAATTTATTCCTTCCAGTTATAGTACGACAACAGCCTACTACGAATCTATGTACATCATTCTGTGAATGTCTCGCCTTCGTCATCGTTCCCTGCAGAAACTCGTACTGGCTGCCGGACTATGAGGTGCACATCATTCTCTGAAAGTCTCATGCTCGGCCTCGTTCCCTGCAGAAACTCGTTCTGGTTGCCGGACTATGAGGTGTACATCATTCTGTGAAAGTCTCATTGTCGGCCTCGTTCCCTGCACAAACTTGTGCTGGCTGCCGGACTATGAGGTGTACATCATTCTGTGAAAGTCTCATTGTCGGCCTCGTTCCCTGCAGAAACTCGTGCTGGCTGCCGGACTATGAGGTGTACATCATTCTGTGAAAGCCTCATTGTCGGCCTCGTTCCCTGCAGAAACTCGTGCTGGCTGCAGGACTATGAGGTGTACATCATTCTGTGAAAGCCTCATTGTCGGCCTCGTTCCCTGCACAAACTCGTGCTGGCTGCCAGACTATGAGGTGCACATCATTCTGTGAAAGTCTCATTGTCAGTCTCGTTCCCTGCAGAAACTCGTTCTGGTTGCCGGACTATGAGGTGTACATCATTCTGTGAAAGTCTCATTGTCGGCCTCGTTCCCTGCACAAACTCGTGCTGGCTGCCGGACTATGAGGTGTACATCATTCTGTGAAAGTCTCATTGTCGGCCTCGTTCCCTGCAGAAACTCGTGCTGGCTGCCAGACTATGAGGTGCACATCATTCTGTGAAAGTCTCATGCTCGGCCTCGTTCCCTGCAGAAACTCGTTCTGGTTGCCGGACTATGAGGTGTACATCATTCTGTGAAAGTCTCATTGTCGGTCTCGTTCCCTGCACAAACTGGTGCTGGCTGCCGGACTATGAGGTGTACATCATTCTGTGAAAGTCTCACTTTCGGCCTCGTTCCCTGCAGAATCTCGTGCTGACTGCCGGACTATGAGGTGCACATCATTCTGTGAAAGTCTCATTGTCGGCCTCGTTCCCTGCAGAAACTCGTGCTGGCTGCCGGACTATGAGGTGTACATCATTCTGTGAAAGTCTCATTTTAGGCCGCGTTCCCTGCAGAATCTCGTGCTGGCTGCCGGACTTTTATGGTAAGCTCTGAGCGATTATTTGGAAAATCTGCTCATAGGTTTTATTCATCGTTAAAACTGGGAAGTGGAATGTAAATCGGATTGAGATGCTTTATCCCACTGATGGATATAAATGTCGAATCAGTTTGCATCAAAAGCTGGCATCAGCTCGGCGTAGCTACTGAATGCAAGATGTTGGCGAGAATTTTTTTCCTGAACTCAGTACTTATGACCTGAACATGGCGTATATAACTATCCTGAGGGACTTCTACGTAAAAAAAATAATCATATCGGGAGGAATCAATTCATTGCCATCACTACTGCATCGTGGGTCATTGGAGGTTGACGTGATCAGCTCTATTAATGATATTCTAGTCTTCCATTCTTTTTCTCAATACTACAATGTCATATAACACATTATGGCATGGGAAAGTTGATCCAAACTCTTCATCCGGCCTCCTTTTCAGGATCACCAACCCCCTGCACATGAGTCAGGAATAACTATTCCATCTGAATTTTTAGACTTCAATGAACTTTCAACTTTTGAGTTTAACTATTGTACAATTAGTTTCCTGTACGATAGCTTTCACACAACTATTTCTCCTTTCATAATGCAAAGGAGCTGTAAGTGACGTGTGTAATTGCCAGATTACGTGAAATTTCGTCAAGTCTTCATTCAATACTTCTTCACACACTACTGAAATGTCATCTAAGTTAGTGCGAATGAAATAATTAATAAAATGTTGCTGTTTGAATACACAAGGTGAATAGAATAATTGAGTATTCAGTTGCATGCTCAGTTAAGGATGAGAACAAACCTGAATAGCTGCCATCCCACCTACACATTTCTCAACTTCAACAAAACTTCTTATTTAAAGTAGGAACTCATTGCGGAACTCACATTTACTCCGAGTATGGCTGCAACTTTAAATAGGGAGCTGTGTCGATGTTGAGAGATGTGAGCAAAGACGGCTGATGACTCCTGATGTTGGATGAAATAGCAGTTAATCTGGTCTGTTCCCATCTTTAACGGTGGGTGCAACTCAGCATTACATTGTATCTGCTAAAGTCAGCCCAAATCAATAATCACAGGCAGAATAAATTCGACGATATGTCAGTACCGTGTCAAAAGTTGTATTTTTAATTGACGACACTTCGAAATTTCACTTAATATCGTCGTGCAGGCAATATCACACATGTGCGTTTTTGGGACTGCGATGATACCTACTACTGGCATGTGCATTTTAGGAATTTTCGTATTTTTTAAATAAAATATGTATTAATGCTTATCTGGATCCTTTGTCAAAATGTTAGCGACTAAAACAGGCTAAATCGTAAGGAAAAGTCACTTAAAAGTTTGGCCCTAGACTGTTAACAAGCAACATCGCACATGTACATTATCAGTGCATTATCGCTCATGTGCATGTGCATATAACAAGCAATATCGCACAGGCCACTTCTTCAATTTATATTTGAAAGTATCTTGTCGATAGCCGAAGGATGTTAAAAGGCACATGCCGAATGGTTCTTATTTTCGACAAGTATCGTAATCTACAGACAACTTTTTGCTTCTCCTGAAAAGTTTATAATTTGACACAGTAGATATCATCCTATGACCTTGAAATCACAGATGAGGTTTTGTCGCGACAACGACGGTCTGATACCTGTTCATCTCAAATTCTATTCCTGCTGCACGTAATTCTAAAAAATTGATAAGCAGACGGAAAATGCGTCTTGGAAGAAATTTATTCCTATATTTAGGAAATAAGGTAAGTGAATTTTATTAGCTGTTTCTAATGGAAGTTAGTGGAATTGCGTATCTTCTGGGATTAGAGTCCAAGTGACTATAATATTTTCACTCTAGCTTGATTGCAGTCATGTTTATGTCCACAAATGCATGATATTCGCAGAAGTTTGGGATTCGATTTCCATTAAAATCTTAAAATCATTATTTGTCTTCTAAACTTCCTGTGGGAGGATAAACATTTAGTTAACAGATATGGAGAAAAAAACTCTTGTTTAAACCCATTAACTGTGTTCACAAGACAATTGTATAGTTATCCAACTAATGAGCGATATTCATTCTTTCACCAGTAAACCAGTAGAGCCGCAAGGGATCAAAGTTTCATTTTAGTCATTCATCGCAATAAAATTTGGCAAATTGTATGTATTGAAGGTATCATTTGTGATCCCGTTCCGTACACTAAAAGAATATGCGTATTAAATCATGACTGAAAGTGAATTAAAGGAAACACGAACTAGAGCAAAGAAATTTGTCAAAATTGGGTGTAATCAAAATTTCAGTTGTAATGTGAGATAATTCGGATAAAAAATGTCACTACTGTTGAAATCTACGAAGTTTCTCGTCTCTTTGGTGATCTCAAACCAAATCGTCCAAAGTTTAAGAATGAACTCCTAGACGTTGATTATGACCGTCGACTTGCTTCCTGTCGGGCGCTACTGAACACCTGACAATAAATCTCGCTCCGATGTGTTATTCAGTGATGAATGTACGATCTATCGAAGTTCTCCTACTCGCAATGTTGTGCTCTGGGCAAAAGAAAATACTCACTTCTTTTTAGCCTTGGAACAAAAATCCCCGCATGTGATGTGGGCTGGAATGACTTCTACGACTTTGATAGGCCATTATGTTTTCACTTCCTCTGTTAATGACAAGACTCACGCCGAAATGCTGGAAGACTATACCACAGTTGGGAGACAGAGGATTATTGAACGAAGTGTGGTTCCAGAAAGATCGCGCTCCACCTCATTATACTGTGTCATTTCGAGAAATTCTCAACAAAAATTTTCCTGGGCGTTGGATAGGCCATAGCTCTCCGGCGCTGCCGTCACCTTTGATATGGCCACCTCGAAGTCCAAACCTTATAACTCCGGACAATGTCTTGTGGGATTATCAAGAATCACCTGTCTGTTCATCGCAGTGGAAGATGCTTTCTCGACAGTCAGTCCTGAGATGCTACAATGTCTGAGAGAACATGGAGACGCATCCGATTATCATTTGAGAATAACAGAGAGCACACCGATAATCTGGAAGTGTTATTGTCTTCCTATATACGTGTAATACTGCATATGTTAAAATTAAATTCCATCTGCTGCTTATAAATCATATTTGCTTTCTGTCAAAACCAACCTGGGTACGGTGACTTTTCGGACAGTCTGTATACAGATGGATCCTCGCAGTGAATTTGATGTGCTATGGTTCTCGCATTGAATTTGATGTGCTATGGTTCTCGCATTGAATTTGATGTGCTATGGTTCTCGCATAGAAGTTGATGTGCTATGGTCCTCGCAGTGAATTTGATGGGCTATGGTTCTCGCATAGAAGTTGATGTGCTATGGTCCTCGCAGAGAATTTGATGTGCTATGGTTTTCTCATAGAAGTTGATGTGCTATGGTCCTCGCAGAGAATTTGATGTGCTATGGTCCTCGCAGTGAATTTGATGGGCTATAGTCCTCGCATTGAATTTGATGTGCTGTGGTCCTCGCATTGAATTTGATGTGCTATGGTTCTCGCATAGAATTTGATGTGCTATGGCCCTCGCAGTGAATTTGTAGTGCGATGGTCCTGGCATTGAATATTCGGGTAGAATTACATAACTATGGCTATATCAGGGGGCTATGTATTTCTATGGTCTGATAAAGGCAAGAAGTTGTGGAAAAAAGAGGAATTTATAGCATTATGCAGTAATATTCCTGCCTTTTTCAGGAAAATCTCAAATTTGGATGTGAGAGGTAGTATCGTGAGAGGTAGGACTATTTTGTGTATGTTCAGACAGAGCACAGCTGAAGTGCCACATCCGGAAAGACGCTTTGAAGCAGTAATGGAAACATTCGAAAGTCTGGATATAGACATGAACGTCTTTTTCATAATCTAATTGAAATTCTCAGCAAATGTAAACCGCACATTATTAAAAAACTTCTCTCCAGGTAGGCATTATTGAGCATGAATAACCCTCGATGCTGCTCTGTGTGATTATTGACACTGCAGACAGACATGGGATGCGCAGCTGCCTATCCACTCCATATCAAATCATGAATGACAATCGTAACCTTATTTCATGATGGATCTTAGACATTCCGATACCAGCGAATAGCAGTGATCCTCTTACCGAGCCAGATGTCGGCTTTTAATCATCAGGCTGGGGACATTCTCCCCGTGCGGAACACAGGTGGATTTACAATCTTCACAACACTGCACGCCTCTTCACTGCCTCGCTGTGTATGAGAGATTCCGACATTTGTAGGAGTGTCTGAGATTCCTGCCGACCATTACCACAGCTCAGAGCCAGTTCGACAGACATTTATCTGAAGTTTATTCCAAGTACAAGAGCAGAGGTGATACTGTTGAATGGCATTCACCTGAACATTATGAGGCAATTATTGACGATGAGGACAACCTATGCATGTCAGGTGATTGCATGTGATGCAAATACTCGGTCAGGAAGATCAACAATGTTTGCTTGTACTAATGCAAACACTAATGTTGATGAGTTTTTTCTAGGTTTGCTTGACTTTGTTTATCAGGGAGTAAAAATGAATAAAATTAGAATCCTCTTTTTACATCGCTTCCAGAAACTATAGTCCAGCAGCCACAGCGAGTTTCTGCAGGGAACGAGGCCGAAAATGAGACTTTCACAGGATGATGTGCACCTCATAGTCCGGCAGCCAGCACGAGTTTGTGCAGGGAACGAGGCCGAAAATGAGGCTTTCACAGAATGATGTACACCTCATAGTCCGGCAGCCAGCACGAGTTTGTGCAGGGAACGAGGCCGAAAATGAGACTTTCACAGAATGATGTACACCTCATAGTCCGGCAGCCACAGCGAGTTTGTGCAGGGCACGAGTCCGACAATGAGACTTTCACAGAATGATGTGCACTTCATAGTCCGGCAGCCAGCACGAGTTTCTGCAGGGAACGAGGCCGAAAATGAGACTTTCACAGAATGATGTGCACCTCATAGTCCGGCAGCCAGCACGAGTTTGTGCAGGGCACGAGTCCGACAATGAGACTTTCACAGAATGATGTGCACCTCATAGTCCGGCAGCCAGCACGAGTTTCTGCAGGGAACGAGGCCGAAAATGAGACTTTCACAGAATGATGTGCACCTCTTAGTCCGGCAGCCAGCACGAGTTTGTGCAGGGCACGAGTCCGACAATGAGGCTTTCACAGAATGATGTGCACCTCTTAGTCCGGCAGCCAGCACGAGATTCTGCAGGGAACGAGTCCGACAATGAGGCTTTCACAGAATGATGTGCACCTCTTAGTCCGGCAGCCAGCACGAGTTTGTGCAGGGCACGAGTCCGACAATGAGGCTTTCACAGAATGATGTGCACCTCTTAGTCCGGCAGCCAGCACGAGATTCTGCAGGGAACGAGTCCGACAATGAGGCTTTCACAGAATGATGTACACCTCATAGTCAGGCAGCCAGAGCGAGTTTCTGCAGGGAACGAGGCCGACAATGAGACTTTCACAGAATGATGTACACCTTGTGCCTACTACGACTCTGCGCGTCTGCCGAGTTCTAGTGAGTTCCTGTTCTTGTCAGACAGTATCAAAGAAAAACACATGTAAATTCAATGGGAGGCAGATTGCAGTTTTTGGTTAAAATGAAATTTTCTATGTTTTCGCTTATTAGCTTAAAAATACTCATTCAATTGCAAGAGCCATAAATTTTGACATGGAATTATGTTCATGAACATTTATCTATGAAACGACATGCATTCAGATTTGACAAGCCTCCTCCTGTCGGCAAGCACCAATGTGTTGGCCCACTTCATCCACATTGAACCACATTATCGCATACATCGCCGATCAGAAGCATGATAATATCATATGCACGTGATAGGAAATGACCTGAAGACATTCATTGTCAAAAACTATGGCTCTAGACCTAATACTTTTTAATTGATAAGAGAAAACACAGAAAATTTCATTTTGACCAAAAACTGCGATCTGCGTCCCATTGGATTTACATGTGTTTTTCTTTGATCCTGTCTGACAAGAAGAGGAACTCACTAGAACTCGGCAAACGTGCAGATTCGTTGTAGGTATAGGGTGTACATCATTCTGTGAAGGTCTCATTTTCGGTCTCGTTCCCTGCAGAAACTCGCTTTGGCTGCCGGACTATCAGCTACGTCTGGTCGATGAGTCATTTACGTAAAACGTAGCAGCTTTTAAAAGCTGAAAAAATCACTGATTGCTTCACTTTCTCCTGCAGTATTCTGATAATTTAATGTCTGTTGAGGTCGAATATTATACGAATATCACATTTTCTATTAATAGACTTTCAACATTGCTCAGGTAAATTTATATCCTGTGCGCTGCTGCCACGGTAGCACCAGGTTTAAAACTATGTAAAAATCGCTGATGTGAGTTCTCAAATCTGGTAACTTTTATATAAAAGGCGCCTGTGAATGGGAAATTTTTACAGTATATTTCGCATTTACAATAATATTTAATGTGAAAAATCGATGATTTGGGTAATCTGGATAGTGCTCTATTATAATCTTGCAGTTATTCCTGTATCTAGGTATGTAATGTAGGCCTATAGTCTAATATGTGTCGTTTATATGGTCGAATACCTGGTACACTCCTATGAAATGGGTCTTGAGGCGACCAGTCTAAGCAATTTAATTGAAGCAAAGCAGGCCGCAAGAAGATGGAGATTGGCGGCGTGCTGCCTTCCAGCCGGCACTTAGCGAACTGGATCGCAGAACACACTAGAGATATGTTCGCGACAACCTGACCCGGAAGGAAACAGTTAAATCGTATGCGGATTCTATGGTACGATTTTCAACCGTCCCAACATCAAGTGCGGCGGTCAAAGAAAGGTTAGTGCCACGGGATTACGATAAACGAAGCTCAGAAACAAACTTAAACCTGAGACTCCGCAAGGACTTCTTCGTGTCACATCTGTCAAAGAACTTGATATCTCAGATGATGAGAAGTCATAGAAAAGTCCGAACTTTAGATCTTTGTATTTGTTTTTTGTACTGCCAAATTCTGTTAGCTTCTCAAACCATTACTTCTCTATGATGTGTTATTCCTTGAATTCCTCAATGATCTGTTATTCCTTCCACGTGATACGTTTGTTACATAGGTTTTAGTCAATTTTTGAGAGTTTCGCACATTTTTGTTACCGTAATTGGAACACAAATTTGGCATGAGTTTATATACTTTTCAATGGATGATTTCTTTATAACAAAAGTACATTTTTGAAACATAACTTTCTAAGTTATGCGGTAATAATATGCTGCATTTAGGTTTTAGCATGTTTTGACATGTTTTAACAGGGTGACACCTGTTAAAACCTCCCCACACCCCGACCTGGTGCCACCCTGGCTGCTGCTATGTGTGTATGTTTGGCCTACAGACGTCGTTTATCCGTAATAAAAGGGCTGAACAGAGTTGCTTGCGAAGCAAAATGGCCAGGGTTCGAGAGCACCACCACCCTCTCTAGAGGTTGCTAACCGTAACCAGGTGAGAGATGCAAGTGTCTGAAGGCTGTCCTATCACTATCTAGCTAGCATGGCTTCGTGTCTGGATTGGGAGAGAGATGAGAAAAAGATTGGTCATTTCCACATCCATGTGTTGAAGAAATGGTGTACATGCAAGGAAGCCGTTTACCTTCGTTGACGATCTATGGAGTTTACAGTGACGGTGCTTCCTCTCACCGGATGTTGGGCTTGGCAAGATCACACCTTGTACTCGCAGTTTCCTCCAACTTGGGGTCGAGAGTGGAAACAGCTTTGCTCGGTTGGGATTCAGGAAGTCAGCGCAGATGAGGCTTTAGAGCGAACAACCCAAGCGACTGAAGGATGAGGGGTTGCTGCCTTGCTCGGCGACGAATTTCATTGTATTCAGAGTGACTCAAGGCCTTGCATTATGTTTGTGACCAAAGCAACGTCTTATCCCCACAATAAAGGACCGGCAGGACAGCAGCATGTTCAATGTGGAGCTTTGTGTTTTGTGCGATGTCTGAGAGGGTGGGACATTGTAAAATAACGCTTAGACCACTGCGCCGATCTATTTTCTATGGGCGGCGGCGTTTTCGGCGCGCTGATAAATTTTAATCGGCGGCGAAGTTTGGCGGCGTAATCTGTTGAGTTCATGAGAATAGAGGTTGGATCTCTCCTTAGTATCTAAGTATAGGCCTATTCTTCGTTATTCTTCGCTTAATCGAAAAAAAGGATAGTCTACATCTCATTACTGATTAAAATCAGTACAGAAGATTTCGGTTAATATTCACCATCCGAAGATGTTGTGATGCATATAGCCTACCCAGTCGGCACAATTCACGGAAGTTGCTTTTTTTCAACAAAGGATTCTTAATTAAACAACAATTGTGATTTTTGTGTAATTAACAGAAATACGACACCCATATATAAAGCTGAGTAACCGATGAATTATTTGCATGACATCACGGCTGCATTACTGTACAGTACACGTAATATACATGTGCATCCTACACTTGAATTCTAGCAAAGTGAAAATGGTATAACTTGACCGATCGATACCCATGCAAGCTTATTCACCGACAACTTTGTTCCTGTCAGAATGTAGGGTTCTTCGTCGGTGCCTCAACGAGGACAAAAGTTTCGTTCTAACCCAACACAGAAGCTCCAGACATCCTGCGATCTCCCTCCCTGCCTTATCGTACGCAGATGACATCGCACTTATCTGACACAGCCCTCCAGCAGCCCAACTCGCGCTCTAAAGCTGTGTGAAGAGTGTGCACGTATCGGTCTTCAAAATAACGCTAGAAAGACCAAGGTCCTACACCTTGGTTTCAACAACACTCCATCACTTTCTCTTACTTCCGGAGAGACGATTTCTGTATGTAAGGACTTTACGTACCTCGGCAGCTGCATCATGTCACCGGACTCTTTCACGAGAGAAAATGCTTGGCCTGGCGAGATTCTCACCTTTTGAAGATTTTCAACTGCACTGCCCGAGACCGTCTGAAAGTGCGAATATTTCAATCCATCGTAGAACCCACACTCCTCTACGGTTTAGAAGCAGTTCCAGTTACCGACACAAGAAGGCTCCTCATAGATGGATGCTCCTCATAGGTCTCTCCTCCGCAACGCTCTGGGCATACACTACCCGCCGAAAATCTCGAATAAAGTGCTATTGGCGCGAACTGGTGTTGCCCTTCTGAGTGTCACCTTGCGGCAACGTCGTCAACGTCTGATTGGCCACTGCCTGCGAAGCTTCGGCAGAGGTAACAAAATTCCGCTTTCTTTGGTCCTCCTGAATCAACCCTCGGAGCATTTTCGAAGAGGACAAGGCCGGAGTCAGACCTTAATTGACTGCTTCAAGTGTCAAATTTTGTTGTCCTTCTGCAACTTTCCGTCAGTGCGTGCGCGCAAGGTTATAACCTTTCGTTAATATGTATATATATATATATATATATATATATATATATATAGGGTTACTCCCTTGGTTATAACCAACTAGAAAGTATATTTGGACTTTTCCTCAGGAACAAACGATTTGTTTCTAAGTTCCAGTTAGAAATGCAGTGTAGACAGTTAATCCACAAAATAAAGCGAAAAATGTCTCCGCCGGCGCGACGCCGAAGAAGTGACCGGAGGCGGCGCACCCATTTAAATTTGCGGCCGCGGCGGCGTTCGCCGGCGACGCAGGGGTCTACTAACGCTACAAAGAGCTGCATCTGTGACTAAGGCCGGAATAATCTTGCCTTATATTTCAGATAGAAATACCCGCATCATTACATAACACCATGTGCTTGAATTCCACAATATGAACAAGTTGTGAGCATTCTGATAATGGGAATGCATGAGTCTATCGCTCAAAATGCTGATGAAAACTGCCAAATCCCTCCAACACAAGCAAACCTGTTGAGAAGGAATATCTTGATTGGAAAATTTCGCACTTGCTGATCAGTTTCACAGTAATTAAGAAATAACTTGCAAATATTCCAACTCCAAATTACGCGCATGAATGAGAACCATTTGAGAACATGTCACGAGTGGCAGGGATTCTCTTATCTCCCATTAATTTCTACATTCTCCAAGACTTTCAAGACTTGCGTGACTTGTGAGGAAATCTGTGGACAGCACGCTTCGTTGGAATATTCTGGTTTCACATTTCTTGGCTGAGTGATTGGAAGAAAGTTAATCTATTCAACACTAATCCTCTTACTATCTTTGTTCACGAAACTTACATTGAAACTATTTGCGATTTATGTCACATTTGATCTATACAGACCTTTACAAGCATAAAAAAAACATCACAGATGGAAGATTTGAAGCAAAATGAGGAGAAATGTTAAACATGAAAGGAATTTTGTAGTATTTTTAGCTGAGGACATGATGAAAGCTTTGAGTGTAAGCTCACAAACTGTTTTCTAAAACAGAAGTCGACTCCAAATAGAGCAAAAAGCATGGCGAGTCTTATGAAATCATGTTTTTCTGTTTTCGTTTCTTCTATCAATTTTGGAATAATGACATTTGGTATGAGTTATTTTAAAGCAAAGTAATAAACATAGGTTTTAATAAGATATTCCTAGTAAGTGTCGCTCTGGTGTCAAGATTGATCCCATTTTCACTGAATTTACATTCATTCTACATTTGAGTGATAATGCTCAGTTACCTAATATACTGCGCGTAAGACAACTACAGGTTTTTACTAAATAATGTAAGATTTCTAATGTCAATTGAATAGTTGTTTTGTCGTCAGAGGGGCCGACAGTTTAACGTTCTTTTAATCCAGGTCTCTAAACATGCTTTAAAACCAGTCTTTTGAACTTGAATTTATACTGTGTCATAAAATCTTGTCTTTAAGACTCCTCTTGCCTAATATATCAAGCATGTTTTTTAAATAAGCCGACCATCCATGACTTGCTATAGAGGATGTTTTGAAGAAATGAAGTAGTTGTCAGCAACGATGAGTAGTATGATATAAACATGCAACTTGGTAAACTAACGAAGAACATGTTGCCGACATTGCAGGTCGCTGCACTTCACACACCACAACAGTTTTTGAGGTTTAAACGCTGTCAATTGAAAAAAGCGACACAAAATGCTGGCATCAAATAGAATAAAAACGCCCCTCGAAAATAAGCGCCATGCGTCCACAGTTAAAGGCCGCATCTGACATTACCGGACATCTAAGAACTCGGCTGAGAAGCCATCCATTATCATAAAACACTTGCAAGATGACTTTCGAGCTCCAGTTTGACTTGAATATGTCCAAGGTCAAGGTTAAGAACTTGTCATGGCAGCCATACAAGTTGTGTAACTATCCCTACAGTGATGCTTTAGTTTGTGATTCTCAACTCTTCATAAAAGGATTCCTCGGATTATTTTTTTGAATTTCGTTCAAATGTCGATTTTGTAAAATTCGAAAATATAAAATATCCCGAAATGATATCCTAGAGACCATAGCTAGCGACGATCAAAGCGGTATAATTGATGTTGAAGTTATGCTTGAAAATCATGTTTCACTAATTCTGCTAAACATTAAATTTCTATCTTCTTAAAGTGCGGAAATTTATCAGAACATAGAAATTCATTCCATATTTATCGATGTGCTCTTGGACCTGCTATGATGCTATGATCACTAGATGCAAGCGAATTCACAATTGATAAAATGGAAAGCTAAATCCATACGTTAGCGGAAGCTTCGGCAATTCAGTTTTGCTAACCTTCTTAAGCTGCACACGAATAATTCTTCAATAATTTCTAATTCTTCAATTCTTCAGATATGTATACCAGTAGTCTATATTATTAAAATATTTGTATTTACATTTACATAGATAAATACTGGCATGAAATGAATATAACATTAATAAATAAGATGTTGAAAACATATTTAGAACATTCTCAGAAAACAAGCTACCACGAATTGGTCCAGGAGTCGACGATCGCGAAAATAAGTTTGAATATTTGTAGTTTTGCATTATTTACGCATAAGTTTGTGTTGAACGTATGCATTACGTATAAGTTTCTTCCATACGTGCGTATTTTGACCTCCATTTTGTGAGTTGTGAGTTCGTTTGCACCAAGTGATTGCAACATTTGGTCTGCTATAGCTGTCTAGGGAGGTAGCATTGTCAGCGCGTCAATAAAGTATCGAATGAATTTCTATGTTCTAAAAGCCAAACTTCTTCAGTATTTGCAAGTTGATGCATGGACTCCTAGAAATCATGACTTACTTAAATATTTAGGACATGCTTAACATGTCTGTAATTAATTGCCAAAATCTGATAAAATTAGGTTTTTACTCACTTAGGCAATTTATATCTAGAAGTCTATGGTTGATGCTTCTAGATATCATTAGCATTCACGAACATTTCTGTCTGCATCATATAGATTCTGCTTTATAAATACTTTGATATGTTATCAATGGTATGCCAATTTATTTTTAGGCAATTAATTAGCCAAAGAGGAGACTACGTCTGCGACATTCCTCCTCAACTAATGAAAAATGTTCGATTTAATTCTAAATCTACTTACTTGGCCTTCTACACTGTAAACTGTAGGGCACTAATTTAGGCACGAAGCCGAAATTTCGTGCAAGTTAGAGCCTAGTTAGTGCCTTAGTGCCTTTCTAGTGCCTCGAGCCATCGTCAGGCGCCACTAGGCACTAATAGGCACCAAATCAAATATTTGTTTATCCAATGAAATCGAAGGAAACATCAATGGGCACGAACTCGGCACTATGAGCTTCGTGCCTTGTGTTGGTTAAAATTGATGCCTAAATTTCGTGCCTAATTCAAGCGAAATTTCGTGCCCTAGAGTTTACAGTGTAGGAAATAGTATTATTCACTACATCAATGCTCACTTTGCAATACGATCACTTGTATTTAATGATACTGCACTGAGCACAGAAGTTAATGTTGAAATATCATTTCGCCTATCATGCGATGTTGGAGAGGATTGAAAGATCGACGCCGTTTGGCCCACGGAGGGCACGATTTCATTCCATAAATGAAACAACAAAATGAGCCGTATACCGTGTGACTCAGATAGAAAAACATAAACAGTTAAATCGACGTAAACCTTCCTTTTTATTCGACTGAGCGATAAGAGTATCAAAATGTGAAACTTCAAAGATTCGTTTCATATCTTCCTCATCAACAGTGTCGCATCACGCACCTTACTTCACACGCAAACACTCTAACGAGCAGATTGCAATGGAGTTCATTGATCCATCATATAAACAAAAATACACCTCGAACTGGGAGCGTCGCCAGGATTTCTCGAGAGATGAACGGTTTAAATAAGGAGATGTCACACTAGGCCTGCACAAACTATGACCACATGGCATGTGACCGCCATATACCTGCATTTGTTTTCATGAAAAGTCGTCATTTCTTCCTATGTCAAGAAAAGTCCCTGCTTAATGGTCAGCCATGTCGGTAGAAAATTGAAGCGAAACAATTGTTATTTATCCTCAAGTATCCTACCTACATTGTATATTAACAAAAAGCAGTACATGCATTTCTTGACTGTTACTTGCGCACTCAAACATCGACCAATTGTCAGTAGTGCGCTAAAAAGTAATATTCAATCAATTTCAACTTAATATTTTAATTCCGCATATAATTCAACGTAGCAAAGTACGTCAAGGTAAGAAAATTAAAAAAACAAGTTATCGACTAGTTAATTTTCTAAAAGGTGCAAAATATAATTTGAAAGAACATTATTATATCCTAAAATGTCTATTTTTTCTATTTAACGGTCTCCCCATTCAGATGATAAGAGGACAGGTCTGTTTCCAATCAAAATACCAGATCTAGCTAACACAGCGGGATTACGCTATCTAAAATCTACCAGGTGTGTAAGAGAATTAATATTAGTTCCTTAAGCTAAAACGTGAAATAAAATTCTACAAAATATGCATACAAATTATTTGACTATTTTTAATGAGGTCATCGACAGGAACTTGGTCAGGACAATCGGGTTTCGACCGCTATATCCTGGACGCTCAAACCCGACCAAGCGCGGTCCTGTACATTTCAGATGCACAGCCTCAAAAGTTAAATTTATAGTATAGAAAAATTAGCATCTATAATAAAAATAAAAAAAATAACTTATTGTATACATTATTCGCATTTATCCAGGTAGCTGTGTCGGTGCTGGGAGATGTGAACTCGACATTTTCTAATATTGGATGAAATCTCGTATTTCACCTGAGGACACAACTCAATATTTGATCATTCGTTGTACATTCAGTTTTAAAGAAGCAGAGTTTTGATTGTTACTTGAACAATACTTCGACGAACTGTCAGCAGTTTGTTAAATGCATTGTACAATGGATACCAGAAGATATTAATTTGCTAACTGCGTATCTCACATTTGTCTTCTGTCTTTGACCTATTTTTGCCCATCATTTCGTCCCTAAGATTTTGGGTTTTGACTGTCAAGATATGTTCTTGAAACGGGCCACATCGCAGTTAAAAAAGAGGAGTCGAACTTCAAAAGCATCGCTCAATTTAAGTCAAATTGTGTCATCACTGTACGAGCGAGGTATGGGTGACTTTTTTATCTATTGATCATGCTTTTCTCGCTTTTTCAATAAACCAGTTTTCTTCAACGGAAATTGAATTTTCAAAAGCAATTTGTCTTGACTCTAGACAAATTTCCTTTGGTTTCCTCTTTTATTTCCATGCATTTCCTACACACATATATCAGACAACGCTTGTATAATTACTGGGTTTATTTACGTGGAGTTTATGTCTGCATGTTGATTATCATGGCAATAATAGAATCGTATCCATGACTAATCAGCAACTGGTGCTGCTCTTGATATAGCTGCTTCCATCTTCTGACTGCTTCAAAGGCCACTGAGCAAACGTTTCCACGATAAAAATGGCGCAAAAACACAGAACTCTGGCAATGAAAAAATGATTTTGAATTTCTCTCAGCAATAATGCATTCAATAGGCACTCACAGATCTTCATTGCGTCGTTTTCATTTCGTCTTTATAATCCTTGAATCTGTTAAACAAACGTTTTTCTAGAGGTCGCCTTCCAATCTAATTCCGTAAATTTCTATGTTAGTTCAGAGAATGATAATGTTGATACAATGCAAGTGAGCGCAATTTCTCGTTGGTTCTGCATTTTTAGCAAAATATCTATGACCAAATAAAGCAAATTTTTCCTTGTCTGTTGCACTGTGTCCACAGATTCATCTGCGTGGAGTAGTCAGGAGAGGACATCCTATCGCAACCATTGTATACAAGATAGAGATTGACATAGATATTGACATGGAGACTGACATAGAGATTGTATCTTTTTGACTTGTGTGATTGGCCAAGTGGGCATATTTATTAGCTCTTTATCAGAGAACCCACGACCTTCAACGGTCAGATTGCAGGCCCACCCATAGAAATAAACTGTTTATCTGAAGTTCGCTAGAATGGAAATTGACTCAAGGTCGCGGCACATCCGGGGGAACTAAGTTGGGGCATGAAGAACCAATTAAAACCTTCGATTTACTCATGTGACTGATTCTAACCCAATCATACAGACGTTGGCAGGTGCATCTAAGTGAAAATGCGTGCGATTTATGTGCCGTTATTGTGCATTGCATGAAGCTTAATTTCCATTCTAGAGGTTTTATTGTTGTCAATTTCTATGGGCCCACCTATCAAGTGAAAAGTGCACATCTTTGACGCACCTACTTTCACTCATTACGCTCAATGGAAAATTGATCTTCTTGCCCCTCGAGACTAGCTCTGGTCGTGGCCATCAGTATTGCCGGATGTTATCTCTACACCCAAACACGTGGAATATGCAATTTATCTCTGTGACTCTACCCAATGAATGCTTCCAATTAAAATCAACCGATGTCACATTTTCGTTCATTCATCAGTTTTAACAGTATCGATTCTATAGGTTTAGCAAATTAATTCTCTGCAATTTACAATCAATATCCAATGCATCTCGAACAACTAATCTAAAGCTATATAATACAGGGTGCATGAGCCCGGTGACTGTAAACCAGTCTTTAAGTTTCGCTGTCATACTTTGATTTTACCGGTGTTAATCCAGCAATTTTCAGCATTTTTATGAAGTTCGAACAGTTCCTTCCACACGATGGCTATGATGAGAGAAATGAAATTCATTTTAGGATGCAGCGTCTTATTGGGAGACCAAGGTTTCGCTTTCAATATCAAAGTGAATCACGAAACACGCAGACCTGCAATTCTGCATGTTTTAAGCCTCTTCACGTTAACTTCTTCATAAAATTCTGCATACGAAGAAAGAATTCCTTTGTCAAATCAATATTTTGATGATTACATGAGTGTCAGTCAAATCTAAAAGTATTATGTGCATTTTATATAATTAACATTAGTAATTTTATATAACCACATTTTCACCGACATGACGACGTTACAAAGCCGTCAACCCAACCATTATCAACCTTTTTTGCCTAAAATTCCTAAGGTTCCACTATAAACTCGCATTTCCTCATACCGTCATTGTATTTACAATCGAAATTTCACTTGCACAGCTCAAGATAAGTAAAATTTCTCAGCTAATGATTTTGCAAGAATCGAATGAATCGAAACCAATAAGTTGTGACAACTCAACAAACTTTGACGTCACATGTACCTCAGGAACTCCACCTAGAACAGCCAAATGATTGTCATTAATTCCATACAGATCCGAGCAGTTGAACAATTTCAATGAACAAACATCTTGACAAAACGATTTCATCTACTTGACCGTGCTGGATTCCATGCAACTGAACACTTGTGTTATGAGCTAACATTGGCGTTAAGCGAAAAGATTATGACTCGAATTTAATTGAAATTTCTTGTCTTGTGAGTGATTGACAAGCTATTTCTGGTGCCGAATTCCAACTATCCTTTAAAACGATTCTAGATATAATGACATCAAGAATAATTGACTGACGTCAAATATACATCAGTTACAGACATCTTAAGATGACAGTCGATGAAATATTAACTACCAGAAAGAATTAGCAGGTCAAAATTGACGAATCTTTTAAGATTTTAGTAATCATTGAGCGATGCAAAGTCAAGTATGACATTTTTGCACTTTTATGATGAGAAACTTTTCGATGTCAAGTAGTGTTGAGATGATGACCATTTTCCATAGCAATTTGCTGATCGTCTTCTATAGCAAAATATATAAATAAGCCAAACTGCTGTTTTTTATTTTTCAAAATTTTCACCCTTATGACGGTCTGATCACATAAAAAGGAAGTAAAACAGAGCATGCAATAGATGTTATAAAATTCAAAATATACAAAGAAATCAGAAAAGCAAGCTTTGGTACTCATTGCACTTCTCCCTGTTATTAAGACCTGGTCTCAATTTCTTGATGTACATAGCTTCTTGAAGACGAATGTTGATGTTATCATTATCGGAAGCTGGGATAGAAATTTCAAAAGGGAAAATATCCTTTGGAGAGCAAAGTTGTTTGTGCCTGAATACACTGGATTCTTTTCTAGTTAGATGTTCTTTCTGGCGCACGTGCAACCATCGAATCGTACTACCGATATAAATTTTCGAACATGAATTGCACTTAATTTGATAAATAACGTTTGTACGGAGACATAGATTATTATTTAACTGACAAGATCTAAGATCACATTTGATATTATCATGACGATGGCGTTGATTTAAAGCCATTTGTATTGTAAAAGACCTGTGAGATATGCGGACAGGTAAGATATCATGCTGCTTAAATTCAATTATAATTTATCTTCTATAGCAGTTTGTTAAACATCTTTTATGTTCTCTAATTTGTTGACTATCTTCCATAATAGTTTGCTGACCATCTTCATTAGTAATTTGTTGAACATTCTCCATAGCCGTCTGTTGATCATCTTCCATAACAGCTTGCCGGACCATCTTCATTAGTAATTTGTTGAACATTCTCCATAGCCGTCTGTTGATCATCTTCCATAACAGTTTGCCGGACCATCTTCATTAGTAATTTGTTGAACATTCTCCATAGCCGTCTGTTGATCATCTTCCATAACAGTTTGCCGGACCATCTTCATTAGTAATTTGTTGAACATTCTCCATAGCCGTCTGTTGATCATCTTCCATAACAACTTGCCGGACCATCTTCATCAGTAATTTGTTGAACATTCTCCATAGCCGTCTGTTGATCATCTTCCATAACAGCTTGCCGGACCATCTTCATTAGTAATTTGTTGAACATTCTCCATAGCCGTCTGTTGAGCATCTTTTATAGCAGTTTGCCAAAGATCTTCTATGATAGTTTATTGACCATCTTCATAAGCAGTTGTTGACCCTCTTCCATTGTAGTTTGCAGATTGAAGAAATTGTACAATATTCCTGATGTTCTTTAGGAATTGAAATGTTTCGTTTTTGTTGACAAGAGCATTCACAGGCACATCTAAATCATTTCTACTTTGATTCAATTTTGAAGAATCCAATTGTAATTAACATGAAGACAAGATAACATTAAACAAGATAAGAGTGAGGACAGACGCGCACAATGCACAGCCTTAGAATTCACTTTCTTCACATTCTGTAACGTCCATGTACCTGTCACTAATATTCTGGTACTTTAAAGTCGCTTGGTCAACAAGAAGTTTTGATATCTTCAGTTTGACGAAAAGTCTCAAAACAAAACTTCAAATTAGATAGCTACCTGCACGATTTCGTTGATAATTCTATCTGTGTTCAGTTAAGCTCGCTGATATTCCACAAGATGTACATGTTTGAGAACTTTGAGAATCACATTTCGTATTCACACCTCACTCAATGCTGGGCTAAATCAAGCTATTGGAAAATAAACAGTCAGACTCTGCGCGTCAAACGAAGCGGGGACCAGATTTTTATCAAAGTCTTCTGGCAGAATACAGTACAGTGCATCTTTGATTATCCGGATGGTCAAAACCCAATAGGTCAGTCAAAGATCCGGATAAGCGATTTTTTAAATCCCATGTTAGCAAAAGCTTGTGGGCTTAGGTGAAAGACATTTGATTATATACCAAAATCCCCGTAGAATATGATCTACATATATCCATATAATCTGATATCCATCCAGCATATCTACCTAGAATGTAATACTTGATATATTTGATTCCGATTCTTCGACTGTTTAATGAAATTATGAGCATCAATTGTACATGTCTGCTATATATTCACTGTCGTTCCTATTAAAGCACATAAATACACGTACACAAACAATGACCGTGAACTGAGACCATGAATTGAAAGTGATTTATCAGAGCTGTATCCCATCTTTGACTAGCATGCATAACCTACTTAAGAATGCCCCAATCATTTAGCTGCTTGCCTATTATTTGACTCAGGCGAGAACCGCACATTGAGCAAAAATTAATTGCTGGTAAAGCAAGAGTACTTCGTGTATGTGTTACCTAAAGAGGAGAGGAATGCTAAAATGAACATTTGATTCCATGCATGTACAGGTGCATGTTTTGATGGAATCACGGAGAATCGAACGGATTCTGAAAATACGTCCGGATAATCGAAATGAACTAGGTGAATAGAAATTGACAGCACCTGTCTCAGCATCACAGCACAGATATTTCTACTCGTATTTGAATTGCAATAGATATCTCACAATCGCAGTGCATGATTACTAGAATACGCGAGACTTCGTCGTGAACAGAAGCCACATTGAAGATCTTGTATTCGATAAAATGATTTGTGATCACAGTTAGATTGCAGCTCCCTCTCGCGTTTTCAACATCAATCACATCATTTTTTCAGCTTCACTTAAAAGTTAATATTATTTATTTTCCATCTAATAGTGTGAGTGTGTCCTGGATTGTTATCTTGCTAGTCATCCGTCGAATGACAGAGTTCAGAGGAGAAGGATTGGTAAAATTATCTGTTGATTTTGAATCCAGTGAGACATAATCGAGTGTTGTAGAGAATCAGATACAAACGATTAGACAGATGAACCACGATAACCAAATTCTAAATTCAGTCAGACTTTCCACGGGAAAGTGAATCCTTTGTCTTTCAATAAAAACCAAAGAAGGTTCAGTTCGACAACATTTTCTTATCTGTCTCACAACAAAATCTTTCTGTCATGACTGGAAACAGGAGTTTCCATGAGAAAATTGAAAACAACATTCCATTATACATCCACGAATCCTTTTTGCTGTTATTGTGAGAATTTGGAAAGCGTTTTTGATCCGCGTGAATTCAACAATTAATTGCTGAATGTCAGATACTTTGAATTTCTTGCACGTCTTTCTCACGTCAGCAGATACACCGGTGGTACGACGCGCGCGGGACCTACAGCCGTGCGGTTCCCGAGACTGAATGGAGTAGGACCGACACTCCTCTGGGAGCCATAGGAGGCAACTGAAAGGGGCCTTTTAGCAGTTAGATGTCATTTTCTTATTGCCCTTCCTCGGTGACTATACTAAGTTGATGCTTCGTGGGACCCTGACAGTCGAATCGTGTTGGTATATGCAACGCAGTTCTTAGAACTTTCTCTCCTGTGACACATTTGGGTGGGACCATGAGATTGCTGCCTCCCCGGCCAATCCTGTTCGACCTGTGAGAATAGCTTTGTCATTGGCATGGTTGCACACCGATGGTGTCGTAATGCCATCTCCTGCGCGGGGAACTCCTTCTCAGCGGTAGGCATTTATTTCATCACTGAGTGTAGGTGTGTCTCTGCGAATGCGCTGGACGGAGCCGACTAAAGAAGCAACAGGAACAATCATAGAGCACGATGAACCAAGCAAGCCGCACCACCTTTGCATGCCCTCATAAGTTGCAATCAAGTTAAATTGAAACCGCATGAATTGACCACCGACAGTTACGAGAATTTCGGGCACGTTATAAATCTTAAAAATCTGAATGATATACCGTCTCTACTTGGACCGCAACTAGCCATGGATCGTATGAATTTGTGCTCAAATCTTACATCCTGGACTAATTTAACAACTGATCTACCTTTACTTTGTCATCATAATAAGTTGTAGAATATTACTACCAGGCATTCTATAATAATTAATAGTGTTGATGAACTGAGCCGATCTATCCAACCCTCCATACCTAAGGCTCATAGTTCAGGGTTGGGAGGGACAGCCTTCTCACACTCGTAGCCTTCACCATGTTAGGTTTAGCAGCCTCTCATTATAGCGTGGTACTCCACGTAGCGGACAGACTAGAACCCTGTACCTTCTGCACCTCCGCACCGACGCGCGACCCTTAGCCACCTGAGCTATCCTACCAGCTTTATGAAGTTCTGGCAAGCCTGAGGTGAGGCGGTGACACAGATCGCCTGATGTTCAGCGTCTCTCTTGGAAGCAAGTATTTACTCGCAGTCTATATAAACCACACAGTGGACATGTCCACTTTTAACGTCGCAGCGCTAATACATGAATTGCTGTCACATCGACCATCGTCTCATAGCATGCATAAGCCATGTGAGTCGTTATCGGGCAAATATTTGCAGCACATTTCATTATTTTTAGAACTGGCTTGTTAAGCCCATTTAACTTTCATATCTTCTTTCACTTCCAGGTCATTAAATGACATTTCATGCCAGTTTCTCCTGAGTTTTAATCAACGCTGATAATGTGACAAATAGGATATGTCGAAGAACCGAGCAGGTAATCTGATAGTATAATGTCAAATAATTATTGGAATTTATCAACTTTTAATTCTTATAAATTTCATAGTAGAACTAATTGCTCTTTCCACTAATCAGCATGACCATTATCATGTCGAAGCACTTAACGAATAGCATCATTTTATAAGCAGTTTGCAGACAGTAAATGTACAGCTACAATTTCGTGTTGAATTGCAGAAGCCCCGAGAGCTTCGATGAGAAGAATCCTAACAGCTTCGCTATAATGCCCGAGTTGTGCAGAGAGCAATATGAAGACATAAACATCACGTACAGAGGCCGAGTATGGCCACTTAAAGGGACCGTCATAGATCATTGGTGATGCTGATACCAAATGCTTTCCATTTGACGTTGTCGATTCTACGGTAGATCAGCAACACAAGCCCAGCAAGCAACAAGCCGTTCACCGTGGTTATTTCGATAAATCACCAATCAGAAGATTCAAGAAAATGAGAAATGAACAGGAAGGCAATTGAGAGCCATGCTATGATAACAGCAGGTTTTTTAATGAATATACTCGCGCAGACGTGCAAGGTGTCCTGAATTTTCAGGTCCGCCCCGGGCCTCTGTATCGGAAATGTTCAGAACCAGGCCCGGCCCGGCCCGCCCATCTCGAGCTGCTCGGCCCGTAGTCAATGTTTTCATCATACAAAAGCCTTTATAATACTGCATTTGTTACACCATCATGATTAATTTCATGAATATCTGACTTTTGATCTATAGATTTGCGACTGCACAAGATCTTTGTCATAAACTCTGCAAAAATGATCCGTAATTTAGAGTTGGATTCCTCATTCGCCTGGTTTTCAGAAAAGTCGAACATCAACAAGCTGGAGATTGACAAGGAGATATCCGTCTCCCTTTGTCTCACACGACTGGTCAAGGAAGCGTAATTCAGCAGAATTAGAGAACACACGTGAACTTCAACTGTCTACTTTATTACATAGCATCAAAAACATTCGTCACATTGAAATGTTTTTCACACTGGTCTCACGAACTCAATTTATTCCAAAGATTTTTGATGTCTCAATTCGCTCCTCAATTTACTTTCACGATCTCATTTTTACTAACCGTGCCCTCTCAAAGTGATGTAAATGTCCTGATTCATCAGAATTCAGACTTGAATTTAAATTCAATGAAAAAATGCTTTTCTGACTGCTCGCGACTAGTTCTGGCTATGACCATCAGTATTGAGAAAGCAACCATTATTTAATGGCTCGTTGCAAGTTGGCTAAATGGAAGTGATGAATTTTCAGGGCGGCCCGAGCTCGTGTTAGTTGCAAAATATCATGTCCAAGCTCGCCTCCCGTGGGCTACCCGGTCCACTTACATGTCTGCTTGCACACATAGGCATTTGAACACACAGCAAGAATGCAACAAATTTCATGAAATTATGCTTCCACTTGCCTATTTGCGCTGTAGCATCGCTTGAGTTAGTGATTGACATTCAAGTGATAAGATTGGGAAGTATGCTAGTTGGGTCAATGATACGCCAGAAACATGAAAATTGTCAACAGGACTGCAGATAATTTACTTTCTGACATTTCATGTATCCCAACCATTGCTCACCAAACAACTTGTGTATCAATTAACAAAGATAATAATTATCCACTTTCATACACAACTTTTTGATGAATTGGATGAGAAAGTGACAGCTTTCTTGACAAATAAAGGCTTTCGTCGCGACATGATGAACTGTGCGAGTCATTCCATGTGATATTAGTCTTACAAACATCAACATTCGTTGATATTTTGAATGAAAACGCATTAAGTTTAAAGTAAAAGGAATCTGACACCGGATGGTAAATGGGAACAATGGAAGTTTAACTTTGAAACGGTCATTATGTACTTCTAAAAGTTGACATTTTTGTGCTATCAACAAGATTATTGATTATTTTGTTTATAGTTATTCACGCAACAGTGCATGACTTCTTTTTACGCACTTCTTTATAAATCTTCAGACCGCCGTTTGACCGTCGACCGTTAAGAAGGCGTTAGACACTGAAGGCCCGTCACATGTGCGAAGTGTAAGGCCTCAGCCACACTGAAAGCAAAGCAAACACGAGCGTCCCGACTAGGGTTGTTGTATATCCCGAAAAATCATATCCCAGGAAATCATTCAATCACTTCCCGGGATCCCGGGAAATAAATTAGTAAGGTTTATAAGCCGAATACATTGATGATAGATTTACGACAATATTTTAGAATAACTCGAGGGTAATATAACATGTAAATACATACAGTGGTGATAAAAAATGGGACAGCTGCATTTTCATCAATTTCAATAGCTTCTCCTGACTATTATATTTATTCTACAGCAAGAAGGCATACATCATTTAAAAGCTAACGAACGAAGTTCACTGTTTAGCAACCAATAGAAATCGCACTATAATTTCTTGTCTAAATTGGTTGCCAAATGTTTTAAAATATAATAAAATTTACATATAAATATAGAATTAATGCAAAATGATTGCTTAAATACATTTAGAATAAATTAAAAATAATTTTATTAGTTTTTAGATCTTTTCTGAATATATTTAAAAAGCCGTTTTAGATTATTTTCTTATTTATTTAAATATATATATTTTTCTTTTTTGCCGGCCAATTTAGACAAGAATTTTATAATGCGTTTTCTATTGGTCGTTAAGACAAAAATAGAAAATCGAAGTCTTCCAATTGCAGTTTGTTTATTGCCGAAATTACACATAATACAAAAGAGCGACATATCTACCCTATTAATATCTTTGCTGTAACTAAATCACAAATATTATGTATTTCCCGGGATCCTGAAATATTTTCCCGGGAAATCGATTTATCGAAATTAGTTAATTTCCCGGGAAACAACCCTAGTCCCGACCAAACGCGAGCAAACATATCTCCGCAAACTATCAATCGCTCTGGTTTGCTTTGCTCGCAGTGTGGCTGAGGCCTAACTCATTACATTTGACTTTTGACCAATCAACTTTTGACTATCGAGTCAGAAACTCTCTTTTGACTCACCTGTGAAAAACATCATTTCCTTGAAATGTAGGCTACTTAGCTGCAATTACTGATTGAACGTCGAAAGCAGTCGTCATCCCGAAAGATTTTCTTTATTGTACGTATTTCAATCGGAAAGCACTTAATAACGAAGAATGGATGAAAATTGTCTGAAAGTGTTCGGATATTCCATCTAATTTCTATTCTTTTGTTAACAATTTTGTTATCCCGGGCATGACTGCAACTTAAAATAGGGAGTTGTGTCGATGTTGAGAGGTGTGAGTCAAGACTGCTGATGATTCCTGATATTGGATGAAATGGCAGCTATTCCGGCCTAACTCAATATTCAATGATTCTATTAACATGTTTGTACGTTGTCATCAGTTATAAAAGAAATCTTCAACAATTTGTCTTTTGTGCAGTTAATATAACTTAATCAGGATTAATACGCTCAGGGAAGTGTTTAAAACTTCAATGAAAGTTGTACCTGCAACTACATTTTTCATCTTATCATTATTATGTTACTATTGTTAATGAGGTTTCTTGATTATTGGAGATACGACAGGGAAGCTATTTAAAGTAATTCTTAATCACTGCAGGTAACCGATTAGTTATTTACTCAACTAGTTCATTATTGCCTCTTTACAGCAGTCCACGAGTCAGATATCTTTCATGACCGAGCCCGCAGGGTGAGTGCTATTTAAATCTAGCAAGTTCGGATGCTATGATGAAGCAATCTCATGCACGAGTTGAGCAGAGAATTTGATTTGACGGCGTGCTATGTTGATCAAGGACAGATTGTGATTGGCATGTCTACAGGGTGTCCCACAAGTCTGGACACATAGTTTATTCAATGTTAAAATAAATACTAGTGGACAAAATGCATGAAAGTCAAAGGATGTGTTCAAAAATGTCCACCACCGTTCACAGCACACAATTCCAGTCGATATCTCCACTCCATCAAGACTAGCTGAATGATTTCTGGGGTAATCTGCTGACAGGCTTCCTGTATGCGCCACCGCAAATGATGAAGGTCTTGAATCTTTTCGGAATACACCATAGCTTTCAAGTGTCCCCAAAGGTAGAAGTCAAGCGGACAAAGGTCTGGACTTCTTGGCAGCCATTCAACCGTTCCTCTTCGACCAATCCAATGCCCAGGAAATTGTTCATTCAAAAATTCACGAACAATGACCGAGTAATGGGCCGGGGCACCATCGTGTTGAAACCAAGGAGGGCCGTCGTCTGGTAGACTTGGTAGTGCTTCGTTGCGTAGCAGACTCAATTAATTTTCTCCCCGTACTGTGTCCTCAAAAAAGAATGGACCAACAACCTGATCTTTCCAGATACCACACCGCACCATAAGACGCCTGGTTCCTTGATCTTTGGATCCATCAAACCAGTGAGGATTGCTTGATGACCAGTAGCGTGTGTTCTGTCTGTTAACCTCTCCAGAAACGTAAAAGTTGGCTTCATCAGTGAATAAAATTTCATATGGGAAGTTGTCATTTTCTTCACACATATCGCCCAGGAACAAAATTCAGTTCTTCTGTCTGGATCGTCTTCCGATAATTTTTGCATCAAATGCAATTTGTATGGATGCCAGCTATGGAGTTTCGGAATGCGATGGATGCTTGACTTTGAGATGTTGATTTCAGCGGACATACGGCGGATGGATCTTTTCGGACTTCTGCTAAATGCAGCCAAGACTGCTGTACCGGTATCTTCATCATTGACTCGTCGGGGAGGGCCACACCGGGGTTTGTCATGCACACTGCCAGTCTCCTTGAATTTTCTCAAAAGTTTTGCGACACAACTGAAGCTGATGGGCTCGCGTTCAGGATGATTCTGATTGAACAAATCCGCTGCGTCTCTCGTGCTACGATCCCCAACCAACAAAATTACTTCAATGCGCTCTTCAATTGTCAATGGCATGCTCGCTGATAAGACGTGAAATGGAAATGCGATTGACTAGCCAACCTCTATATGACAATACCGAGTACTAGTCACATGTTCTGAACACAATGATAGATAGTTCATTTGCATAGCTATTTGTCGCTGATGACATTGAAGTTAAAGATGTTAATCAGAAGGATTTACGTACAAATGCATTGCACACATAGAAACTCATAATTTCCTATGTGTCCAGACTTGTGGGACACCTTGTATGATTATCAAGAGTATTTGAATAGAAATTTAGCTTCATCAATCGTGAAAATATCTATTCACAGATCTAGTCTATACTGCAGCAGGACAAGATCAGTCATGATTGGCACAGATTTCGCTCCTTCCAGTGCATGGGAGCAAATATTATCTCCCGCGGGGCAATAATCTGCTTTACAGGTCAAATAAAGCGATAGGATATGTACATTACATGAACAGTGAAAAATAAAGACACTTTTGTTCATGTATGTATTTATGAGAAAATCATGAAACATCTAGTCGGGAAGATCTCATTTGTCAAAATAACACTAAAAAAGAGGCATAATGCTATAAGAGTTAGTATTTGACGACGATATTTGAGGATAGCAAGAGGTACAGCATAATATTTCACATTGTTTTTCAGTTACGAAGTTTGAACATGCTTGGCAGCCCAATAGTCATTATTGTCAATTCAGTGTTGGAGGCATGTGTATAAGAATAGTGTACTTCATCAACTGAGCGCGTCTGCACATCGGAAACAGATTCAGGATTATTTTTAACGTTAATTTTGATTGAAGATTCAGTTTGGATTCAATTGAACAATTCCCAACTCTTGAGATGACATATGGAACCACAGAATTAGGCAGGTCGTCTCTTCTTTCGTTTGACTAGAAGGGAAACATTGGAACAGGTAACGTTAATGAAATGGCGCAATCTGTTGACATAGTACCATAGCAATCGAACAATGAGCAGTCAGTGCGAAGTTTCAGTGACTGTTATCAACCGGATCACAGAGCAAAGAGACAAAGAGACACAGTCGATGTCAAGTTCTACAGAGACGTTTGTGAACGTTTTTTCGTGCGCCTGCTAACTTTCTTTTATGATGATCTGAAGGACCAGTATCATCGAGAATACTTTTGCGCAATGACCGGAATTCTTCGAATCTAAAGGAATAGTGGCAATCGGAGCATTTTGAAGGAATTTACAACAATCCGCAATTTTTCCTATGTAAAGTATCAAAAATTTCCTTTTGCCCACTTAGTAAGTTCCTGCATGTGTCATGGCTTTGAATCAGTTTGCACTTTCAGCACAATGATGCGCTTAAACAATCTAGTTCTGTGGGTCTGACCAAGCTTAAGATCCCGGACAAGTTTTTAGAAACTCTCGAGAAATAATTTTGATAAAATTTCAATTATATTTCTAGCGAAACTGCCTTCAAAAGACAGTATAAAACAAGTATGAATGTGCGGTTGTAGTCAAAGAATGTTTCTTAAACATAGGAATAACAAACTGGTAGCCAACAGGTGACTACACAAACAAGACGCATAGGAGACAATGTAACATGGTTAATGGTTTGTGAAGATCTTTTTTGATATAAGAAGAAAAAAACTTTTAAAACGAAACATTTAAATCCCAAATATTTTTTCTCATCTCTGCTACAACTTAGTACGAAAGTTTTATTTTCAGAAATCATGTGTGAAGTGCGGATGTGTTCTCGCTCGCCTTGGTCCATTCACGGAAGCCAAATTGAAGGAGAATTTCGCACGAATGAAATCCACAAATCTCTTCTGCAGTCAATTTGAATTTCATTCTTCACAACTGTGGCGGAAGAAATCTGTGGTTTTATGAAAGAGAAATCAGAATGAATCCCATGACACACTTCACAAGCTTGAGACAACCTTATCACACTTGTTATGTTTTGGCTTTAAGTGAGAACATGTTACCTCCTCTTACGACCATTCTCGAACACAGAGCCTTAAGCTGCCATCATCCCATGATTTTTAATGATAGCATGTCCGTGTAGCATCAAAACAACTTCCTAAATTTTCGACAATTTTCCTACCAAACATGTCGACGAACTGTCTCTACTTTTTAACTCCAAAGAAAGTGCAGCATGGCAACCTCACTGTCGATCAATTTTACAATAGAGATGACTTCCTAATAATGAAACTAAACCCCAGGCAAGTTGGTAGAGAGAGAGAGAGAAAAAAAACTTTACCTGAGGAATTTATTGTCAAATATGATGGAATGACAAGTGAGTTATTTCCTTTACCTCTTTATGTGATTGATTTTGGCTAAAATTAAGAACTTGACGATCATTGATGAAGTTATGTATGTTATCCTGCACTGATTTTGAGAGATACATGCTCACAATCTCCAATACCAAGTGTCAAAGGCGATATGAATAGTTTTGATACGATTATATTCGACATCTCAATGGAATCAGTGGGAAAAAGGCGAATTTAATGCCACAGATATACATAACACCATCTCAGAATATTCTATTGCCTACAGATTAGCCTACATCGACCATGCCTGGAACCTTTGTCGTGCTCGGGCAGTCGATTTGAAGCGTGCTTGGAAAATGGCCGGTTAAAACTGTACGATCGGTCGATCTCCAATCATTATCTATCATGTATTTCAATCTCAGCAATCTGTGGGATTGATACTGTACATTGAAGCTCTGACTGCTCTGTAAAGTGCCATCGCTAACTGATTTAATGAAAAGGTTAATTGTCTCATCAAACAAAGAATCGGTGATTTTCATAGTGAATGCTAAAATTATTCCGTCATATCGACAAGCATCGACGGATTCGTCATAATGTCATAGGTCATGCGCTTTCTGTGTTTTGAATTCCAAACGTTTTAACAGATATAATTTCATTGTCCTCATTTAAGACAAATTAAATTCCTTAAAATGAATTGATTAAATTGACAAAAATTGATAATTGATTAAAAAGTTACCTAATTAATTAAATATTCTCGATTCTTGTCTGAACAAGCGGCAATATCGGCGGAATTCGAAGACTTGAGGCAAACAGAATAAGTCATAAGTCACAAGCCTTCGTTCGCAAGTCGCGTTACAAGTCATTTTGACAATATTTTTCTCAAGACAGAAAATACAAACAGGCAGAAGAAGGAAATGAATGATACTTTTCTGTTTTTTTTGCAAGAGAATAAAGCACAAGCATAAAGAATGATGCGCTAGATCACAACGTTGGTTCTATTGAAGATTGTCAACCAGGGATTCTCTTCGCACGCTCGAGTAACTCATTTGCATGAATTTTGTGTAACCAACTTTGAATGAACTGATCTACAACCATTGGTATCTACCTATTTGCTACAGAAGAAAGCACACCACTCTTTTTGTGCTCCTGATACCTCGCAAAGCCTACACACTTTGTATGAACATTCAAACCAGGGCTATCATTTGCTTCCGCTTCCAATTATTGGAGACCGAACATGGGCTACACAAATCCCTATTTCGAGCTCCTTTTTCATCTTCCACTTTTTTACGAGTTATAGGTTCTGACGTTAACACTTCGCAGTCTCCACGAACTTTCTGTCGTAAACCCTAGCTGACTTGTATGCACTTTTTTACTTGGCAAAAAAATATATTTTTTAATTTTACTGAAAATTTTTACCCTTGGGAGATTGTGAAATTAATAATTATATGATTATTATTTTGATAATTATATTTATATCAATTTTTGATAATTATATAATAAAATAATAAAAACGTCATATTTTCCCAACACGTGTGCTGCAAAAAAAATTTAAACGACGAAGAGAGTGTTTGAGAATGCTACAATGAAATTGCCTCAAGACACACAAATCCGCATTGTGCAAAGTTGTCATTGATAAGATGATACTGAGGTTTTCTGATTTCGAATGCCAGTATTCTGAGACAATACACCTTCGTTTTCATCATAATACGAAGATTATAGGTAACTATATTTAGTAATACAGGTGCCAATTTGTAATTAGGTATAATACGGTAAGCACTAAATATGACAACTATTACCAATAATCATATCAAGACTTAAGGTCAAAAGTCAAGTGCCTCGCCTCGCTCTGACACGCGATTGCGTCAGTCATTAGTATCATGATACTTTCGGAGGCGGAAGCGATCGTCGGGCTTCCGCTTAGGCTTCCATACCCCTGATTGAAACACAATGTAGACAGCAACGTGGATGATTATTCCACTTCGATGTCAACTCTTGGACATGAAATTGTGCAGAGAAGCCTTACCTGCGTAAATCGGTCCGGGGTTTGATCTTGACCTCGGTAGAAATGACCATTTGTGATGGAGTTCTTATCCCATGTGTAGACAAGTCTCTCGATGTCGAAGTCACTGTCTTCATCAGTTGCTTTAAGAATATCAGGACTGAGTAATTTGGATGAATTGAGAGTCATATTGAGTGGACCACTGCGAATGATTTGAGGAACATTGTCATTAATCAATGAGATGTGGATTCTGAAGACTCCTTCTTTGTTGACTTTGTTGTCGTACATATCCGTCACCGGGGGCTCCACTTTGAATCGGAATTCATCCAAAGCTGATTCGTCGCCGTTGTTTTGATAAACCAGTAACTTGCTCCGTATATCTTGATCCGAAAAGCTCTTCACGTTATCCTGTACGATCCTTTTGTCCCTCGGAGTAATTTTCAACAGTTTTCCATGTCTGGGAGGAATGATGACATAGAAATTGAATGAGTATCCATGAGATGTGATCATCCAGAGCATGTTGGCAGTGATGGTAGCATTCCCTCCTTCAATGATATCCTGCAGACCGCGGTTAATCACCTCAAAGTCACGCACTTTCGGCTGATAAACCATGTTGAATTCATACATCTGACTCATTCCGCCCACCACTCTCACCTGAAATCGGAATGAGTCTTCGATGGCCTTGAGGGTGACACGGCGGAACCAATATCGCAATAAACCGGCATTGATGTCGGCTTGAGTGAACTTAGATCTGACACCCAAATAAGCCTTATCATTGGGATGTCTTCGGTTCTTCTTGTACAGAAAGAGATTGCCTTCTTTCGGTAATTTGCGGATGATATAAATTATCTTTTCCGGACCATCGTCAGCATTTCGGGTTTTGGAATACAGATGGTCAGTGGTAATTGGGGCGATCATTCCAGAACTGCCAAAGAGTTCCAGACGGCGATTTTTCAACACTTCAATGATGATCGGCGTGAAAGTGATTTTGAAATCCAATTCCTTTGATTCAACAAGAGTAGAACTGACAACGAAGGTGAATTTATCCTCGAAATTGACGTATTTATCAAAGCGAGTGACTATTCCGACGAACTTCACTCGACCGTCATTCACTTGCTTCTGAGTAAAAAATCGGACTCCTTCCCATGTCTCTTTATCGTAGTTCAATGCCTGAAATGAAAGTAAATGATTGATGGTGAGAATGCTATGAGAATGACTTGCTTTAAGCGGCATTTGAAGGAACAGGAAATGAATAAAATTCATCAGATGGTGAAGAAATTCGATTCATATCATTTGGCAACTGCGGAAGTTTCATCAGTCAGAATAGGGGATTCGAAAGCATCGCACTGTTCTCTACAGAGAAAGGAAGTGAAGAAAGGACATGTATGATTACTGTGATGCAAAGTTGCACCTTGGGTTCCAACGAAATCGTGGATGACCTTTGGTAGGTGTCCAAGAAAACAAGTTCTTCCTATTCAGTCTTATGTTTTTCTTAAAAAAGAATTTTCCTTGGCCTTTGCACCGGCTATTTAGTGAAGCTTATGTCCCGCAGCAAAAGAGAGGAATGACAGCAATGAATAGTTAAATTGGTTGAGGCTAACCTCCGGTAGATCATAAAGAAAAATAATAATACTATAGGCCTAACTAAAAACTGAAAGAAGAAAAAAAATATAACTTATTACTGCGTTTTAAACAAAATTATAAATCTAACAACTTACTTATGACATTAGCGTCTAAAAAGGAGTGATTATAGACATGACACTTGTGTGTCTGCTTATATACTTCAAACTTTGTAACTTATCTAAATCCCAATCTGCTATCAGTCAAATACAATTACAAACCGACCTGTCATTTCTAATGCGGATAACTGGTCAACCACGTGTGGTGTTACGCAAATGCTTCAATCGAAGTGAGAAGATGAAGCTGAAGATAATGAAAAGTAAAGAATTTGATCCCTCCAAAGGACCGATCTGGCTTTCCCACAGGTTACATGAAGTGCAACTAAAACAGATAATTGATATATGCTGAGATAAAGTTGATGAGGACAAAAGCAATAGAGGTCATCAGCAGGAACTTGAGCAAGATTCACGTTTCGGCCCCTTAATTCCTGTACGTTCAAACTCGCTCAAGCGGGGCCCTGCTTTAAAGAAAGCAGCCTCGAAAGAAAAATCTCGGACATGTAGTCAGATACATTGACTACGCCATCGAGATGATTCGAACTGACTAAACTGGAAAAATGGAAAAGGAACTTAAATAAAGTTCGGGCAGTTGTCCAAAAGTTGCTTAGCGGAGAAATAACCGTAGGTGCGATTTGTTTATACCATTTAATAACAAATCTATGCTTTAATTGTTCTCTACTGTTTTGGCCTCGTGATGTGTGTCTGAGAAGGCACAAGAAATTTCGCCGTGTAATTTTATACTGGATTCAAAGCACTTTTTCTTGAGCATGTTAATTTGATTGTGATGTGATCTGCTTGTTGATTCTAAATTCTAAACTTGCATTGCGAAGGTACATGCACGATAAGGATACTTAGCTCATGTATTCAAGGGGATTATACATCTGATCGCATAGATAACCCAATCGACGAGCGCTGGAGTATATTACAAAGCTACTGGAGTATAGGATGATAACTTTATCATTTAGAATGTGAAATGTCAGCTCGCTTGTGCACAGAATAGAAACATGTCTTCATCCTTGACAATGAAATCTCAGCATTCCTTGGACATGTTTCTATTCTGTGACCTAGCCAGCTGACACGGCAAAGTTACGCACAAAATAATAAGATTAATAATGCAGAGATAAGTAAACACGGGACAGTCTGTTTTACAGTCCTCAGCTGCCGTTCTACGTGTCATAAGCAGTTTGGGCCATTCCTTGCTGAACTGAAGAGGTGTCCTAGGAGAAAGCGTGGCATCTACGGTTACCACGAGATGCAGTGCTTCCATTCACGTTCGAGGATATCTACTGTATAAATATTATTCACAGGCGAACTTTCACTGTGCAATCTGATATCAGAATAACGCTTTGGTTATGTGATTTCAAGATTTGTGGGACGATATTTGATTTACAAGAGCAGATGTGGTCTTCAGAGCCGTATGTGCGAAAAGTATGCAAATTTGGTAATCGTAACTACAATGGGCGTTTTTGCCAGGGTGTCCACCCTATCTGGCGAAACAAATTCACCAATTCACGCCAAGCTAAGCCACCTGTTGCTGAGACAACATGCGTTGGATATTACTAAACTGACCTCTGAATACTATAATATTCAATTATGCACTTTATAGTCATACTAATTGAAAGCACTGTCAAAGTGTATCGACAAAACGTACACATAGTGCTCTCCACGTCACAGTGGTCAAGTGCTTGACATAGCGCAGAACTATCGCGTTAGTCCAAAGGCCTGGCCCCGAAAGTGTAATTGGAGCTCAGTATCAGAGAAGGGCATCCGGAGAAATAGTACCTAACAGTACTAAAAGTCAGAAGAGACGGACTACAACATTTCACGACAGCACTCTGAGTTTACTATCATACATTTGTGATGTTCTTATCCTACGCTGTTACCGACACATTTTGCACACAGAATGAGAGAGAGAGAGAGAGAGATCCGCTTGAAAGTAGTTTGTCGTCTGACTGGAAGGGTGTGGTCACAGAACCGGGTTGTGGGGGGGACAACACAAACACCCGACTTTCACCACAACGACATCTCACCTGCAGTATTCCGTAGCGCGCTTTCTGTCGTATTTCGAACCTCACCAGGCCCGCAGTGGAGGCATTGTTGACGACAACAGACAGATTGTGTTTGGTGATCAATGCCTCACCGCCTGGTCGCACCACTAGTCCTGTATTCTTGCCCACTGTGGTGTTCACATGCACGCCTCTGAACACGAACTCTGCATTCGGAGAATACACATGATCGTCGTAAATCCTCAATCGAATCACATCTGTGCTGGAACCACGACTGACGAACTGAATATGTCCTTGATTAATAGCCTCCTGTGAGAAGGAGTGAATCCTCTCCGTCGGACGGCTCCTGGTAGTAAAGTATCCACTGGTGAGAGGAAAGACTCCGGTCTCGTACGAAACAATCCATTGGAGACCAGCAGGCGACTCCTCGGGATCTTCGGCAAGAAATAATTGACGTGTGATGGTCAGACGACCCTTCTTCACGATTGATGTTTCAATACCGCTGGGAAATGTCACCCGAGGTGGATCATTCCGGGGAAAGACGGTAATAGCCAACACGAAGGTCATCCGAGACTTATTCTTGTAAGGAAACTTGAGAAGTCCATCAGACATGAACATAATCCTCAATTCAGTGAAATCAGACTTATTCTCAGCTCCATTGTGATGATATTCTACCACTTTGTCTTTGATATCCTGATACGTGAACTCCGAGCTGGAAGTGTACTCACGACGAGAAGGAATTTCGATGGTCCCGTGCTTCGGAGGAGTGATCACCATGAATTTGATCTGAAAGAAGGAAATTGGAAATAGTTCAAAATATGACATCAGAGGAGACGAGCCGGGATATTGACGTCATTCTGTACAGGTGCGAGACCCGATGTCATTAGATCTGCTTATTTTGATTAATATTAATTCGGTGAATTTGTGCTGGATTAATGTTCAACGGAAACAAGAAAAGATAGGACGTGACCCCATAAGCCAGTTGAAGAAACAGTCCGCCAGCCAGGGGGAGTTTCTGCAGGGAATGAGACCGAAATTGAGGCTCCCACAGAATGATGTGCGCCCTATGCGCACTGCGAATCTGCACGTCTGCCGAGTTCTACGTGGTTCCTCCTTTTGTCAGGTCATACTTGCAATAGGAAGTAGATTGCAGCTGTTGTCAAAAATGACATTTTCTATGTTTTCTCTTATCAACTGAAAAGTACTATGTTCAGAGCCATAATTTTTGAAATGGAATATCTTCAGGTCATATCTTATCATGTTTATGAACTTTTATCTATGAAGCTTTACACATTTAGATTCGGCAAACACCAACATGTTGACGCACTTTATCCACATTTAAACACATTCTCGCATGCATCGCCGATAAGAAGAATGATAATTTCACATTCACATCAAAGCGGATGACCTAAAGACATATCATGCCGAAAATTATGGCTCTAGGCTTAGTATTTTTCAGTTGATAAGAGAAAAATTTAACCAAAAACTTCAATCTGCGTACCTTTGGATTAACGTTTTTCTTTGATCCTGTCTGACAAGAAGATGAACTAACTAGAACTCGGCAGACGTGCAGATTCGTAGTAGTCGCAGGGTGTACAACATTCTGCGGAAGTCTGATTTTCGGCCTCGTTCCTTGCAGAAACTCGTTCTGGCTGGTCGTTTCGGACTAAAATTATGCTCAAGTGATTGAAGCTCTTATCAAAGTGAAACCTAAACTACTCTTTAGGATGTTTGTCAACTTAATTATCAACTTTCATTCGTGACCAGTCAAAGGAGTGGGTGGTAAGAAATACTACATGTAGATTGAAATGGGCATGATTGCAGTTGTGAAGGTGGCAAGGAAATCATCTTCGCTGATCATTTAATAAAACCCGGGCCTCCAACAGAACTAGAGGTCAGACAACCCAGATGAAATAGGACCTGAGGATTGTATCAGACGTATGGAGTATTAAATATATTGATAATTCCATTTAATGTTTGGGGGGAAAATGTTCGCTTCTGTTTTCTTCATACGGTCACTATTTATCGACAATAATATTCTATATCTATGTAATTTGACATCAATTCACGATAACTGCTTATGATAAAGCCTAGACGAATGAAAATGATTTTTTTAAAAAATGTCATATATTAAGAAGAGATGGTTAATTAAATAAATTCTAATTGGCATAATTATCTGTAGAATTGTTTTCTTGTACTATATCTGGCTACAAACAGTGAGCGACATTTGTGTTTAGTTAACAGATCAAATGACTTTATTTCTCATTAAGTCACTTGGACACAAATGAACTTAAGTGCAATTTCAAGTACATTGTATCTGTAAACAGAATATGTTTGTCTTGCAAAAGAACAACAGCAACGACTTCTCTTTTTCTCATTCGTCAACTTATTTCAATAATGACCTTTCATATTTCACAGTGCTATAATCTCTATGATTATCGCTTCCATAATATAGTTTATGCTTTCCAAAGTGTGCATAAACAGTCTTTATTGCACTCCTTCATTGAAATACATTACCACATAGAAAGCTTTTCATCCTCTACAACGAAAATCATGCATAGAATTTGCATAGAAATGCATGTACAATGGACAGAGAAGCAGGCTATCTGATTTCAAAATTGTTTTGGTTTGATTTTCAAATCATGTTAAGGATCATGATCATAGATTCTGGTAGTTCTGTGAAATATAAAGTTACTTACAGAACTCGTGCAAAGATATCCAGCTTAATTCCATTTTTCTCGATCAACAAACTATGCCCTCGTCCTTCGGGCTCGTGCATACACATGTTGATCTCAGAAAATGCAATAAAGCTGGATACTTTGCACTTGTTGTGTAAATAACTATTAAATTTAAACTTGGAAAATGTACACATGGCTTTCATAGGCTTAAAGATGAACTCTTTTTTAATGTCGCTTTGCGGTCCCCGTGGCACAGTGGTTAAGTGATTGGCCTGGCGATTTTTCGGTCCTGAGGTCGAGCCCCGAAATTGTCTCTGGAAGTCGTCAGGAAGGGCATCCGGACTAAAAGATCTGACCATGTCAGCAACGTCCAAGCCACCAGTATGGGGGCAGCATTGGCGCTAAACCATCATTCTCTTGTAAAGTGTATGAGATATTTACCTGATTCGGCGTGAGTTTCAGCTGTGTCCAGCCCTCTTCCAGACGAATATTGAAATCAGTGATGCGAGCAATACCACTTTCATTCACTTGCACGGGATTCGTGTTCAATAGTTGCTCAATAGCTGATTCTCTCTCATTTAAAGGTAGCTGACGGCAGTTTGGACGGTCTGATGGACACATGCAATCATAAGCAGTTAATCCTTTCTCAATGCATCTTGAGCCTTTGATACACGGGTTATCAGCACACTTGAAACCCCACAGACAACCTACTCGAAGATTCTCACTCGCCATCATTTGTGGGAATCCGAACGATGCTGTATTTGTTCGAATTTCACGGAGACAACCCGATATAGATGATGTGCTGCCGTGATAACCCAATCCGCTGGCTTCATCGATGACCTGAAATGCGGAGAAATACCATGTCTTCAAAGCAGAAATGAAGAATTATATCCACAACCTTGAACCAAGTGTTATCAAAGAATAATTACAGCTAATTGATTGGTGCCATCCAAAAATAGCCATTAATTGATTGGTGCCATCGAATAATTGCAATTAATTGATTCGTGCCATAGAATAATTGCAATTAATTGATTCGTGCCGTAGAATAATTGCAATTAATTGATTGGTGCCATCGAATAATTGCAATTAATTGATTCGTGCCATAGAATAATTGCAATTAATTGATTCGTGCCATCGAATAATTGCAATTAATTGATTGGTGCCATAGAATAATTGCAATTAATTGATTCGTGCCATTCAATAGTAGAAATTAATTGATTGACTGATCTATTTTGTGGTGGATTTACCTGTAATGCCATCACCACTGATCATCGAAGGAAAAACAACCCACCTTCAGTGATATATTTCGATACTAAGCTTAGAGAACATATTTTATTCACAAACTGATGGCTTTCTTGATTCGCTTACTCAAACACATCCCTTCTTACGTCCTTGTGACGCAATTCTCCTCTACCCCCAGCGATCCTTTTCATCAGCTTCTTCAGCACCAACACTTCTCAGATCTTCGTCTATCACATTGAACCAGGTCTTTCTCTGACATCCTACAGCACGCTTGCCAGCAACTTTCATCTCTGCGACTTTCCTGACCCATTCTGACTCGCTCTTTCTCCGCACGTGACCAAATCTCTGTCTTCTGATCGAATCTAAGATGTTTTCTAGCCCCATTTCCTGTCGGGGCTCTTCACTAGACCTCCTCTCTGATTCTCTCACTCTGATCGCTCTCAGGATTCTAATAAGGAACGTGAATAACGTATCTAGTATCTCTATATTACAATACTTTCATGATAACCTTCCAAGCTCTATTTTATGTTCTGTTATAGGCACGTCTGATTATTTATTTACTTTTTTCAGTAGGTAGTGACTATAATTATGATGCATGAACAGAAGACTTGTAAAATTCAACGATGTTCACATTCAATTCAGAACATAATTGTATTTATTTCCTGGAATGGATCTGCTCTGCTCACTATCACAACTGATAACAAGCTATTATGCGACTTGTAAAATATGTAGAGACCCATCTAGCCTATTTCATAAAAGTTAAAATTCAAAATCAGAAATTAGTTCGTTCGAACGGTGATGACCAGGCCCGGATAAATGCATATCAATGCATATTCATCGCTTTAAAACCTATAAATGCATAAATTATTCAAAGAAATGAAACATGAAGAATCTATGCTATAATCATCCACAACAAGCCTATCTGTATTTATCCGCTTGATCAAATACACCGAGAATAATTAAGTCGAGGTCATAGTTACATCGTAAAACATAAAATTCCATTTATTTTTGATACTATAGCATGAGTAGGCCTAATAACTAGAAATAATAATATCAGTAAAGTCTACTGTAAGACTTGGTAGACACCTCGCGAAAGATGAGCGCGCGTCCTGATAATGACAAAAGTTCTATATTTAGAAGTCGTTGATAATGCATACGTCGATGATGATCCCACTGTGAATGACGTATCGTGCACGTAGTCAACCAATCAAAACATCAAATAAATGTCTACTTTCTTTTCGAATAGAATATACTTCTTGTGGCTATTGATGACCGCACCATACTATCAGATACGGTTCTGTTATTGCAGCGTGTGAAGATGCCAAAAGTGAAGACATCGAAAACTACCGTTCTTCGGAATTATATTGACGAATTCAAGTGTCTGAAAGAAGATAATGGTACACTTCTTTGTTCAACTTGCTCAGTGACAGTTTCTTCTGAAAGACGAAGTTCGGTAGTACAACACATGCAAGCCGCAATGCATATACGACGCTCGAAAGTGCACGCCGGACAGGAGGGGTCAGCAATAAATCAACTGTTTCTGTCAGAATCTATTGATCGGAATCAAGAATTTTGTATGGACTTAGCTTCGATGCTAGTAAGCGCTGATACCTACCTGTTTCGAAATTAGATCAACCTCCAGTACGTGAGTTCTTTTCAAAGTATCTCAAGCCTGAACTACCTTCAGAGAGTACAATACGGAAGAACTACATACCTAAGTTATATGAGCAGAAGAGAGATGAAATCAGGAATGATCTCAAGGATGAGCATCTTTGGATGTCGGTGGATGAAACCACAGATGCATGCGGAAGGTTGGTCGTGAACGTATTTGCAGGGACTCTTAAGAGGATTCGAAATCATATTTAATTGACGTACAATATATTGACACCACAAACCACGCTACTGTTGCACATGTAATCGTCGATGCACTGAAAACCGTACTGGGTGAGGGGAGCGATTTCTCAAGAATTCTTCTTCTTGTTACTGATCCCGCTGCCTACATGCATAAGATGGCAGATGGAATATCGTCTTTGTTGTCAAACTGCATTCATGTGACTTGTCTTGCACACTCTTTGCATCGAATTGCTGACTTCGTTCGAATTTCATATCCAGCGGTAGATTCGATGATAGCAAATGCAAAGAAGGTATTCCTGAAATGCCCTCGACGTATTTCGTTGTTTAAGGAAATGAATCCCGATCTGGCACTTCCACCTAAACCCGTAGTTACAAGGTGGGGAACCTGGTTACAAACTGCTGATTATTATGCAGATCATTTCGAAGAAGTCAAGTTGGTTGTGGAAGCCCTTGATCCAAATGAAGCGGCTTCCATTACTGAAGTTCAAAAAGACTAGAAATAATGATGTCCGAAATTATCTGACTTATATTAAGACGAATTTCTCAAATATACCCAAAATCATTCAACAGCTGGAGTGTCGCAATCTCACTGCACCGGATAGTTGGGACATTTTTTGTAAACTTATAGAAAGGCTGCCTCAAACTAAAGTCGTGCAACAGAAAGTAAAAAGCGTTCTTGCTAGAAACAAAGGATTACGGTGTTTTTTATCAATTCTGTCGATCATTGATCCATCATGTCCGTCTCAAATGCAAACAAGTTCCAAACTTGCAGCCTATAAATATCCTCCATTGACAACTAGTGATGTCGAGCGTTCCTTCTCAAGATACAAGAATGTCTTGAGATCAAACCACCAGGGATTTAGTAAACAAAACCTTAGAAAATATATGGTCGTTCATATTAACTGAAACTATATTACCGGTATGTGGTCCACTGAGTGTTTCATGTTCCGACGTTTGACTTGTTTGAAGGTTGCTTGAAATTAGAATTGTTTTCTGTAATCTCGATTATGTTCACTGTAGGCTAAGTACACCATAGGTGTAAAAAATCTGGTACGAGATCATATTTCTAAATAAATGCATATATTTCGTTTTTAATTGCATATTTGGTCCATTATAAATGCATATAAATGCGGGGCCTGGTGATGACAAATATCATAGTAAATAATTGATTGATTCAAAACTAATACATTGCCTGCCCATTAATGTCTGATAACCCTACCTGAATCCACGAGACAGTACTGCTGAAAACTGTCACATGTAGAACTCAATTTTTCTGAATTGTTGTTTACATGTAAAGGATTGTGTTCCTACGATGAGCAATCCAAATTAATAAAATTTGGCCGATGAGATTTTATATTTAAAAGTACATCTTGACAATCGAGAACTTTAATCAATTTCTTGAAGAAATAAGAATGTTTATCAACTCAACTCGCTTACAGACCATCGGCAAAGTGAAGATGAAGTGATGATCAACATATCCATTCATTCCCAAGGGCATCTATGTAAATAATGTGCAACATGATTAAAAACAACATTATCAATAAATACTACTCACAACAGATTAATAAGTACCATGATCCGCTCTATGCCATAAAACATCGGATCCCAAGCACGAAATGGACAGATTATCATGCCTCACCATAGCTTTGATGCATCTGTCTATGTGGATGTGCAGCTACTGTATTTTTTCTGCTCAATATATAACTGAGATAAGCAGACTATTATACACTTTACAGATAGTTGCATTCAGCGCCGCTTTCATACTTCAAACATCGTCTTTAGGCGTTTATAGCTGCAATATACCATTAATTTCTAACACATGCTCAAAAATTCAATTTTTTAAAAATATTGACATTAAAATTTCAAATTGATATTTATAGAAACAAGATGACCGAGTTGGTAAAAGCTGATGCCATTATTGGAAAGACTGTTTTAGGAGCGAAACATCAAAATCATTGGCTCCCTCCCCGGTTTTCAGACGTCAAAATAGTCCCGATAAAATAGGCTCACAAATGTCTAGCTGTTTGATCATTGGCCAGTCAATGCCTCAAAGATGAGGTTAGCAATGCAACAAAGCAATTCGGCTGTCTTGTTGTTCTGCATTATGAAATTTTACTTTGCAAGACACAACTTTGTGCAGTTGGTCTAAAATTTGAAGGGCTAGACTTTTACTTTTCCGATTTCTTTTTCATTTTCCGACAAAATGAAATGATTGGGTGTTAACACGGAAGATTAGTCAGTCAATAGGTAAAATCAAGTAAACGTGACCTGCAAAATGACCTGCAATGAGCTGAGAAAAATGTCAACCATCCGTCCTCATTTGACAGCAGATGCCAGGAAAAGGTTAATAAAACCCCTGATCATGCCTCGTCTTGATTATGAGCTTGTTGGTAATACAGCTTATTGTCTGCAAAAATCCGATAAGAAATTTGCAGAAAGCCCAAAATGTTTCAGAAGGACTCCTGTACCTCATTCGCAGCGGTGTAATAACACTCCGGTATTAAAATTGTAGAGATAGAGGCAAATTCAGCCACAGATGAAATCCAAAATGCATCATCTTTGCTAAAAAGACATAATGACAAATTCGCTAATCAGCTACAACCTTACGTAAACTGTAATTAGCTTCAATAAACTGCCTTCGGATAGATCTCTCTAATTAACTCATTTGGAAATGACTGAATTTTGAAATCTTCCTACCTTGCTGTGTTTTGTTCAGCACTCTCTGCCACAGTGGGCAGACGCCTTACAGATAAACATGCATTAATTGCATTGTTGAAGTGGCAGTTTTGAAATTTATATCAAGCTTACCAAAACAATTAAACGCACATCGTATAATTAGTAAAGTGACAATTCTTGTGACATATTTTGCCATGGTGCAGGTCTCAAACTCAAGCAATTAGCGCAAGCTGCACAATTAGCGCCTATATCGTCAAATTTAGGTCGCACATCTTGGGCGAATTTGAGATGCATGTAATACATCCCTCGTAACCGCAGGAGTGTTCTGATCTATTGTGTGACTTCGATACCAGCAGAGAGAAGGCACTGGAAGCCGAGGAACCATCAAAGTTTGATTCTATCTCTTCAGAACTTTCTTTAACTTAAGACTTTTTTTCTTTTTTCTCTTAAGACTTCTTTCTCTAAACTTTCTTTTAAATTTTGATCAGAACTTTGGAGAACTTTTGTTTGATTTTGATGCTTTTGAAATTGAACTCCCTCGTACTGGTCAGCATCAATTTTCGTTTGATATTCGAAAATTGCACAATATATCACATCTTATCAGGGCATCCTATTAGGCCTTATCAACAATGATGCCTAAAGAAGCTTGAGACAATGCTAAATTAATGTTTAGCTTACATCAGCATATATTTCAATAACTACGAGTGATCGTTGCCAGCTCTAACCGGACAATAGACACAGAACTTTAAAAGATGTTACAGATGTCTTCATTGTATTGGTCGTGAAACTAAGCAATCGTGAATTAGATAACCCGTAAAAGCCCGTAATATTAAGAACATGCGGGCAAACCAATGACATGAGAAAAGAGACATGCGGAGCCAGATGTCAGTACAACGTGTCACTTATTCGCATGCGCATGCGCGGCAGTATACTGTGAACATCCGATTATAATTAGAAAACTACATTCAGGCCATATACTGACATGTACACTGTCAAATTTCTTGGTTACTGCATAGACTGCCAAATCAGTGGATGTACATGTATGAGTGTGTACTCATCACACATCGCACCTGTCTGAAAATAATGTTTTTCATCTACATGTATATAAATGTATAAGTGCATATGCGCATAAAATACCCTTTAAATTATTCACATTTGTTACGAAATGTTGTTTGCGATATCACAATAGACATTATAACAACACACGGGATTTTGACGACAATTATCAACTTTTCTCCATTCGTTTCATAAAACGTCACTAAAAAGTTCTCAATAAGGAAATCATTCTTGGAAACAATTTTTGACATTATTGACATCATCTTTATGATCTTGTTATTAGATGAAAACAACACACGTGCAGCTCTAGATGTTGCAACTGTTGCCACAGATGAGCATGATCAATGATCTGTGACTTCGCTATTGATGTTCATTTAAATACGGATGAAACTTTCATTTCAACACATTAATGTTATCGAACGCTCGCAGGAACGCCATAAAGATGATCGCATTTTACAGTTGTTTTGAGGTTTTTGGTTTTCTTTAAATCTTGCCTTTAATCAAACGTTTTCCACCGAATGTACTGATGAGATAAGATAAGATAAGATTCTCTTTATTGTTTCACGAAACGCGGTGAACACATTACAAAACAAAAAGGTTAATATACAAATAGGTTAATATAAGACACGAGAAAATTATGAAGGGCAATACTTTATAAACGAATGCAAAAATCGCCTTGTCTTAGTTTTGGTCTCCTCGACAAAGATAAACTTCTTGTTTTTTTCAATTTTTTTCATCAAAAAAACCTCGAAGAAGATGGTCACGTTGAGACTCCACATTTTTAAACAGCTTCAGGCAGATATTGTCTCCCATGGTGAAGAGAGAAAGATGGTCACTAAGCTCTTCACCAATGATGCGCAAGGCCCTTTTCTCAACACTAAACAGTTGACGCTTCAGATAGTCCGGGGTGTTACACCATGCTGGATAACTATACAGAAGCACAGGTCTAATTAAAGCGCAGTAAATACTGAAAATGGTCTCAGCTGGACAACCAGAACGTTTCAAATGAAGTAAAATATAAATACGCTTTGAGGCCTCCCTCAACAAATTGAGGATAGTTGTTGATGAGGTCTTAATGGTTACTGTGGTAAGAATTTAAATAGAATTTAGATTTACACATTCAAATACGGATCCAACTTTCATTTCAACACACTAATGCTATAAAACGAACAAGAAACTTCAATTTTCAATCCTACTTTTAGGCATTTAATTCTTTTCAAATCCTACCTTTAATAAATCACTCTTCAGATGATGAGGAAAGTCGTTAATGTGGTCTTAGTGGCTACTGTGGTTAGAATTTAAATAGCTCATCTTCGAAGCTTCATGAATTTGTCACTTACTTGAGAGTCGATTCCGCCCAAGAAGAGAGGACAGCTGAGATCAAAAGCATGACTCCCAGTCTCGGAGATGAGTTGTGGGTATGGTACACCGTCCAGTTTGAGAATGATTTTATTACTTCTAATGTTGATATTTATCCTATGCCAATGTCCATCGTCGATACGAGTCTGCGTGTACATCTCTGAGGTCTTGTTGTCGTAGAATCGGCGCATAACGAAGTGTAAAGCACCATCATGAATCTCCAACGCCACAAAATGATTTCTCTTCAAAGACGCCAGATAACTGGACCGTCGCAGGCGCACTCCGTTGAAGAGGATTAATCCTTTCTTCGACCTGGTTCGTATTTCGAAGGACAGACTTCCTCCATGTAGAAAAGATTTGAATGATGCGAATGATGAATTGCCTAAAAGAGTGATCACAGCTGTCACCGGCGCTTCAAATTCATCGGTAGCACAACCCCAGCGCACTTTATGCAAGGAAATCGGTCGATCCCCTTTGAGAGCATAGCGGTAGAGTTCTGTACCGGCAAACTTCGGATGACGAATACAGCCGCGAAAATAGGGGCCAGATAAGCGATTTTGAAGAGTATGAGGAACACCACCTAAAGAAATGGTATTTACATTGAGTTCTCGTTTATCACCGGTGATATTTCTTTTTATTTTGAAGTCATTTTTTGCATCAATTTGAGTGTGAACTTCATCTTTTGTGTGTTTCACATAAATATTATGAAAGCGGAGGTCGGCAAAGCGAGCATTCACGGTGGCAAGTCGAATACGTCCGGAACCGAGGTTAATGCGTAGATCGACGTTGCCGTTTATAAGACTGACGAGTAGATAGTCCGACGTACCGGATGCACAAAAGATGACGCCATTCGGCACGTTGGTTTTAAACTGAATTAAAAGTTCTGTGGTGTCACTATCGTGGCGCATTGGAATGGTGATAAGGCTGTTGCCGAAGAACGATGCTGAAATGAGAGGAAACGATGATAGAGGCAAAATGACAATGTTGTAAGCATAGAAATCTGACTCAATCATACCATAGAAATCATAGAAATCGACTACAATAAAACCTCTAGAACGGAGGTTAAGCTTCATGCAATACACAATAGTGGCACATAAATCGCACGCATTTTCACTTAGATACACCTGTCAACGGCTGTATCATTGGTTTAGAATCACTCGCATGTGCAATTCCAAGCTTTTCATTGGTTCTTCATGTCGCAACGTAGTTCCCCCGGATGTGCCGCGACCTTGAGTTATCTATCATTCTAGTCAACTGCAGATAAACAAACTATTTCTATGCTGTAATATTGAAGGACGAGAGCGGATATGCACATTGAGAACAATATTGCGTTTTCATGACAACGTTTTCACTCATTTTCATGACAAAGGTGCCTAAATGATGTCGGTTTCCAGTGGTGTCGTTAACTTCTTAGTGTCATTTTTAAAGTTTCAATGTTACTGTCTTTTGTCATTGAGTAGAGAAGCGGTTTAATTCAATAGCATACAATCGTCTTGTGTTACGAACCTGAAAATAATGCTTGTTCCACAACTTTGATTCCTCTCTAGATAAATAATTGGCACCTAGCCAAGTACATGTAGCTGAAGTTACTATTAACTTAGACAAAGCGAAAAGTCGGATATCTATGGTTGAGAGAATGAACCAGATATATTCATGGTAATCAACTACGTGGTCTCAGGCTCAGTGGCACAGTCGTTAGGTGATTTGCCCTGTGATCATTTGGTCTAGAGGTCGAACCTCGAGAGAGTCATTGTAAGTCGACAGGAAAGGCATCTGATCTAAAAGTATCACTGCCACAGAATTAGATTTATCGGCGTGCGTCTTCGGCTTCTGCAATGGAAGAATCGTATCTGTCCTTAACATTGAAATTGCACTTCACAGAGTTAGACAACTTGCTCCTTCTCGAATGGATAATTCGTGTATCGCTTGCTATTGAAAATGGCAAACAATAAGCTGTCAGCAGAGGACACTAAAGCCAATGAGAGATGCGTGCGTGCTGTGATATCACTTCGTACACACTAAAACACACATCTTGGCTAACATTCGATTCAGTGTATGCACTGCGGAGTGAGAAATGCCGAGGAGAGGATGTGAGAACTTCAAGTGAACTAATTTCCGTACGCCTGCTACTTTTTTTAATAATGATCGTGAGGGCCAACATTATGGAGAAAACTTGTGCGCAATGATCTGAATTCTCCGAATCTGAAGGAATTGTGTCAATCGAAGCACTTTACTGGAATTCGCAGTTATCCACAAGCGACGCACGACTTTTTTATACTATCTCTGTGAGGTATTAGGAATTCCTTTTTTCCCACTTACTGAATTCCAGCATGTGCCATCGTTTTGAATTATTCCTCACTTCTAGTAAATTGACAGAATAAAACAATCTGATTGGGTGATCACGCTCTAGCAAAAGTCCGATTGCTGGTCTGTCAGCAGCCCTAATGATGGATTCGTGACAGAAAGGCTTAAGTAATTCATTTATATTAATAAAGCTCTATTATCATTATTAACTCCACAAAATATTGCACAATGACTCAGGTTTTCACTTTCTACATGTTATTTTTATTTTATTCATTTTTTTAACAATCCCACTTCTCTGAAAGGGGGTAGGGGTGAAATGTCATGCACATAAGAAATAATAAATCACAGTCAGTAGTCACTTCATATATTCTCCATCACAGCCTTTGTCGCGTCCTTGACGATTTTCCTCCGCCATTTCACTCTGTCCTTCGCCTTCTCCTTCCAAGTCCTCCGCTTTTCTTCATTTGATGCAGTGCGTCCAGCGAATCCCCTTCCTCTAGTCATCGTGCCAGCATCTCTTTCACATGTTTCATTACCCTCCCATCCTTACCACATGCCCTGCCCACCTCAGTCTCTTTTCCACCACTTTCTCTGTCACCGTTCTCTTCAATCCTACTTCCTCCCTCAGCTCCACCATTCTTCGTTTCTCCACCAACCTTACAGCACAGATGCGCCTCATCCAGTTCTTTTAACACACTTGCAACATATTTTGCTGTTGCTTGGTTAGTGCCATGTAACATTATATAGCATTACATGATCATTTTCTACATGTAATGCCCTAAAATAATCAATAACATTTACAACCGGCAAAATGCAAGGACAGTGTTGATGAATCATATTGTTGAACTTTTCCGTCCCATGTCAATGATAATTGCCCAAGTATTTCAGACATTGCTGACTTTCCAATTTAGTATTTTCGACGAACTATAATTGCAGTCGCTCACTAAGATTTCCGATTTTAAGATATTCACACAGTTTGTAGTGGTCTGACCACACAATTCGGCGGCATTTGATCACGTACGAGAAGTTCGAAGTTATCTCATGCTGAGATACATGTGGCATTCAAAGAGATACAGACCTTCCTGGCAATCATTGACCTGAGCAAAAGATTTCGTTGGGCAACATGTCAGCTGTTTCAGCGCCACACGCTTGTCATCTGTGCGTAAAAGAAAGGGCATTAGGAATTCGTTGTCCCCCCCTTGAAGACAAAACTATTTCTATCAGATTTGGAATCATCAAATTCCGATTCTGATGTTTCGAAATAATATTTGACATGATCTATACTACCAGTCGCCTTAACACTTTGGGAGGGTTTCACAATTTCTGAATATTCAAAAATCCTACCAACAAAAATAGTCAGCTCGCAGGAGTCAAAGCATAGAATTTCCTGAAGAAATGAGGGTTTGTTAGACCCACGCACAAAAATGAACTACAGTACTGCATAAGAAAGGCAGCATCACCCACGGCCTATCGCCAAAAACGTTAACCATTAGAATAGATGTAATAATCCTCCCACGATTAATAGTTATTTACACAACAAGTGCAAAGTATCCAGCTTTATTGCATTTTTTGAGATCAACATGTCCATGCACGAGCCCGAAGGGCGAGGTCATAGTTTGTTGATCGAGAAAAATGCAATTAAGCTGGATATCTTTGCACGAATTCTGTAAGTAACTTTATATTTCACAGAACTACCAGAATCTATGATCATGATCCTTAACATGATTTGAAAATCAAATCAAAGCAATTTTGAAATCAGATAGCCTGCTTCTCTGTCCATTGTACATGCATTTCTATGCAAATTATATGCATGATTTTCGTTGTAGAGGATGAAAAACTTTCTATGTGCTTAATGTATTTCAATGAAGGAGTGCAATAAAGACTGTATAATACATACTTGGTGCGGTTATACCAGTTAATAAGTAGTGAATTTAAATTCGTAGGAGTATTATATAATTCTATAATTGCGGTTAATAAGTAGTTTGAGATATCGAAGTACTCCTATGAGATCATGACTGATTTTAGTAAAATCAGATATCAATGTTAGTCACCACTCTATGAAATCGCAACCACAATAATGGAATACTTGAAAAATACTGAAAACTTTACAAACTTCATATACTCGCAAAAATACGAAAGCACAGAAAACACTATTTTGTGCTTTGATAAAAATGCACGATACAACCTGCATTGAAGTTGAACATGTTTGACGCTGTCGATATGAGTTCTTTTTTTGAATTGTTTACACTGAGATTAAGTGATCCCGGCCTGTTGTCAATTTGAGCGCTGCTGTTGAAATCATGAATTTCACCCATTCTTTTATAAGGTTTCAGTCCATCACTTGATCTATGACCAGTTCTTCTCATTATTTCGTGGTCATCGCAGCCGGATTCGTACAGCCTGGTTGTGCATGTTGCCCTGCAGCTGTGGTTTGTTTTATGTACTTCAACACCAGATGCCTTGCAAATTCGTTTCAAAAAGCTTCTCAGGGTATTGTTCCCAATCGGTACCGCGCTGTACCAAAAAGTCGAATAGTTTTTCAGTGGTCTGAGGTAAAATACTTCAGTTGTCTTCGGTCGAACTGATAGATACTTTTCATAAAGTCTGACATGAGAGCGCTGAGGATCATTGTAGTAAAAGTTGTCAATGTGAACTACTTTTTTTGGTTCGATTCTTCTCTGTTTAAGTCCGCCATTGTACGTTTTGCTACACTTTTCTGAATAGATGAGCGAAGGAGGATCATGCTTTATTTCCAATTGGCTCGTTGATAAGCAACGATGTTCTTGTCCACTGCGCATTGCGAAGTGCAGTCCATTTAGGTAGAAAAGTGTATCTTGCAGTTTCTGCGGATCAGTATCTCCAAAAGAATGAGTCCACAACTTTTCTTCATCTTCTACACTGATGATTTCAGCTTGCTTTTTACTTATCCCAGCACCTTCTGCTAGCTGACGTGTATGCGTTTCTGACTTCTTTTGCGCTTTTCAAATTCACTGAAAATATTGACCTTTGGAAAACTAGGAAATAAAAATGACATATTTTCCCAACACATGTGTAGTTAAAAAGATATTAGACGACGAAGAGAGTGTTTGAGAATGCTACAATGAAATTGCCTCAAGACACAACAATCCGCATGCATTGTGTAAAGTTGTCATTGATAAGATGATACTGAGGTGTTCTGATTTCGAATGCCAGTATTCTGAGATAATGCACCTTCGTTTTCATCATAATGAGCATGTAATCATAATAAACATTTAGCAGTTAAGGTGCCAATTTGTAAGAAGGTGTAATTGAATGAGTACTAAACATGAGTTATGACAACTATTACTTAACTCATATCAGGACTTCAGAAATGCCTCGCCTCGCCCTGACACGCGAATTCCGTCAGTCATTAGTATCATGATACTTTCGGAGGCGGAAGCGATCGTCTGGCATACGCTTCCAATGAAAACGATCGCTTCCATCGCCTCCGCTCCCACATCCCTGGTTGTAACTATTTGATTAACCAGTTATTAAACTAACTCAGTGCTGCAGCCCTGTACATGCAGTTGTGAAATAAAGTATTATAACACAATAAATACGTGTACCCAGGGGTGGACCATGACCTAAGCGGGCCCTGAGGCCGCATTGTCTACAGGCCCTATATCATTATCACACAAAACTATTTTTCAGTCAATTATTATGTATATTTATATATATATGCATGTTCAATGTACATACTGTATAACAATAACAAAATGTATGAAAACTGATCTGATTCACTGAGAAAGAAACCTAAATATCTGTAGAAACCTAGAAGCACAAAAAGTATTAATAAAAGGATGTAAGTAATGACAGCTAACGGGAGGTGCATTTTTACGGCAATTATTTTCGATAATGAAATATAGGCTGTCTCTCTGCGTGTAACGATAATGGGTACAAAAATAACGATAAAACGCAATAATAACAATGAAATGCGAGTTTCGGCTTCGTCAAGCGTGATTACGTGAAAATCTTAGCGAAAATGAACATTTTTGGCGAAAAAAATCAGACCCAATCTAGACTATCATTTACTTCTACATATGTGCGGAGACATAAGATGCTCGAACTCTAAACCTCATTCCTTGTAATAGAAACTTTTTGTTATCAAGTGGAACTCAACAATAATCACATGCGGCAAAGTTTAGTTTTATCAAATAAATAAATTTCTCATTCCTCCTTCAAACATCATTTGAAAAGCATTCATTAATTCAGTTTCGAAGACGACAGCAGCAAGTTGAGGTGTTGGGAGAAAAAGTCGCGAATGATAACATTCACCTGAGGAGGGGGGAGAAGGTTCTCTCAAGTCAAATTACCGACATTCTCTAGGAAATTCCTCTTCAATATCTCTTCGTCTCAAGATCGATAACTTTTTGCCTCAATTATCACTAAATTAAACTAGAATCGTTGAATGCCGACCTTCACTTTTGATCTTCTGAGAACCATTGTGCTTGCGTTAACAAATAAATATACTTGTTATTGAAATTTCAGTTCTACTTTCTTTCACCAAAATTGAAATTTCGTATGTCTACATGCACTTATTTCGTGAGAGGAGCGATGTGATCGCTGAGAGATCGCGGCTACCAGATCGGCTGATAACATTCGAGTACTGTATAGTCCGTCAGCCAAAACAACTTTCTGCACAGAGCGAGACCGAAAATGAGACTTTCACAGAATGATGTACGCTCTATGCCTACTGCGAATATGGGCGTCTGCCGAAATCTACCATGGTTCCTCTTCGTGTCAGATGGAATTAAAGAAAGACACTTGTCAATCCAATGGGACGCAGATTGAAAATTTTTGGTAAAAATGGCATATTCTATCTTTCCCCTGATTAGGCGGAAAGTACTCGTACTAAGTAAACAGTCATAATTTATGACATGAAACGTCTTCAGATCATATCCTATCATGTCTATAGATGTAACCCTGTCTATGAAGCTAAACGCATTCAGATTTAGCAAGTATTTTGAGCAATTTTACCCACAGTCTCGCATACATTACCGATCAGAAGTAAGATAATAAAACATGTACATAAAAAGAAATGACCTGAAGACATTCCATCTCAAAAATCCTGGATTTTTCTACTACGACGCTCTAGGACTTTCATTTAATACGTGAAAACATTGGAAATGTCATTTTAACCAATAACTGCATTCAACGTCCAATTAGATTAACAATGGGTTTTTCTTTGATCTAGTCCTACGGTAAGAAGAACCAGGTAGAACTCGGCAGATTCGTAGCAGGCATAGGTTGTACATTATTCTGTAAAATTATCATTTTAGCCTCGTTCTCTGCAGAAACTCGTTCTGACTGCGGTAAGAAGAACCAGGTAGAACTCGGCAGATTCGTAGCAGGCATAGGTTGTACATTATTCTGTAAAATTATCATTTTAGCCTCGTTCTCTGCAGAAACTCGTTCTGGCTGCGGTAAGAAGAACCAGGTAGAACCCGGCAGATTCGTAGCAGGCATAGGTTGTACATTATTCTGTAAAATTATCATTTTAGCCTCGTTCTCTGCAGAAACTCGTTCTGGCTGCGGTAAGAAGAACCAGGTAGAACCCGGCAGATTCGTAGCAGGCATAGGTTGTACATTATTCTGTAAAATTATCATTTTAGCCTCGTTCTCTGCAGAAACTCGTTCTGGCTGCAGGAGCAGGCATCGGATTAAAAATACTTGCACACAGATCTACAAGAGCCGCCATCTATATTCAAACACTTGAAAATAATTCAGTTATTGCGAGACCAAAAGAGATCTCAAAATTATAGATGGGACAGGTTTTAAAGTTGATGTAAATTCCGATTTTAAAATCAAGATCGATTCGAGAAGCATAATATTAGAAGAATAAAAGCATTATCACTATCATGCCAACAAAAATAATACTATCTGATAAAAATAACGACACGCTAGATTTCATGTGATCAAAGGAGCATAGATGTTTTCTGCTGTGTGAGTATTGAAAGTTGAGTCAAACTACATGTAGGCTGTCTAATTTCAAAATAAGCTTCACACATGAGGTTAATGAAATCATAGTTGCACCTGCAACTAACAAAATCAAGTTAAACCATCTATGTTTAGCTCTTGTGTTAAAGAACTTGCAGCCAATATCTTCCTCAGTTGCGACAAATAATTTTACTCTACAACAATCGTTATTGAGTCCTCTTTTATCTCACAAATAGTGAATAGATAATGAAGACATAATTGGAGCAATGAACTTATTCTTCCTGAGATAATGATAAACAAGGATTTCATCGAGTCTCCCCATCGGAATAACTGACGTTCAATAACATGAGGCCCCCAATGTTCCTTTCATTTTTGAATGAATTCCAAGACTTGAGTTTTCATTCAAAAACGGAGTATTGGCACCTCTGACTCCACACATTTGAAGGATAAAATGATACACTCAAAACATTCTCTGGATTTTAAATTAGTCTCCAACATCGAGTGTTTTCTAGGAAATCTTCAAACAATGCGGACACACATCGACTCATTTCCATACATTCTTGTGCAGTACTTCGGATTTCATGACTCATGCTAATTAGCATATCAAATAATCGCAACTATCAGATTTAAAACTGATTTAAAACACTTTCGAGGTGAAGAATAACTTCATTGGAGATTGAGAATCAAATGTAAAACGGTCATCAGATTGCGAGTATAGTAATAAGCAATTTCAACACTGTCATTACGCACGATGCTTCAAGCACCTACGGTAGTCAGAAGACACGCATTCTCGAAGAAAATGCGAGGAGAAGGCAAAATACATTCATCAATCAATATCACTGATTTCCTACCTCTATGGTAAATTTGATTCCTAACATGAAACATTCAGAATCTACCATAGACATAAAACAAATCTTAATTTCAATAATTTCAAATGACACGTTCTGTATGAATAAGATCTAAGAAGTGAAAGTTACTTCAATGATTTTCTTTCGACAGTTGCTTTCGTTTCATATTCACCTATCACTCATTCTCATGAAATTCAAATCGTACGTTGAGAATCGTCAACTCTATCATCTCAATAAACAGGTTTTCGAAACTACAGGTAGAAATCACGCGACATAAGGTAACAAATGAAGCTTCGCAACAATAATCGAGCAGCGTCTGATCACGGATAAAAGTAAGGATGTTGCTAAATTGATGGAGAACATGAGAGACTATTGGAAACCGTGAAACAGGCAGAGAGATAACATCCATCGCTGTATCAAAGCTTACGAGACCTAATCTTGAGCACTCGTAACGCAAAATATCTACTTGCAGGTACTGTAACATGGAAACAACAACTAAATGTGTTTGCAGAAGCATAAAGTAACTAAAAACGAAATTTCGATAAGCTCCTTTCTTTCGAATATATGTTTATAGGATTAATTTGATACTGAAGTTGCGAAAATACAACTCAGACGAGAGCAACAGTCTTCTACTAAATGACTTAATCTTATACTAATCTCAAGATTTCGCAGTTCAATGCTGTCTTCGACGTTTTCCCGAAGCACGGGAACTTCTCTTGTACATCAAAGGTGAATGCCCTGTGAATACGGGTCGAAGTATACAAGCAGAAGAGTCTTGAGTCAATCTTCAATGATGAGATCATTTGGCCGAAGATCAATAGGTCGCTGATCGTGTGTGACATCCCTGTAATTGAAATATTCGAAAGCCGTAGCAGTTCTGTAAATAGTGCGGTTGTCTTAGTTTGAGCAATGGTTGAGTGGCACTGTTTTAAAAGTACGGTTTCTGCGCCATTGCGCAACGAAGGCAAACAGCCCAAAAACAGTACAAAATGGAATGATTACTTGGTTTTGATTTTCAACATTAACTGGTGTTGCAAATGTCAGCACGACCCACTGGTCCGCTCATTCTTAGACAATAGGCCTTTCACGATGAAAAAGGCAGCAACAAACACAGGGATATCACACCTCATCAGCTATCTATTGATCTTCGGCCAAATGACCTTCTCAGTGAAGAATGACTCATCAGAAAATCGCATCAAAACCTCAAGAACAGTCAAATATCATCGGAACTTTTATCTATGTTAATTGCTGACAGACATTTCTCTGTCAATTGTAGTGGGTGGCTCATTCTGTCTCTTTGCCCACTGAAAGACAATTCTGTCGATTTTAATTTGTACTCTTTCCTTGCGACTGTTCGGGTTCCTTAGTGCTCATCACTGTTTCCAAGTCTGTTGATTACATTTTCGCCACTGATGGTGGATAGCACGGCATTTGAAACCTGCATGGCAATAAATCGTGCTCATGCAAGAAAATAGGTCAATTTTCATTAATTCTGTCTAATATCCAGCATGTCATTGAACAGTTGAAGCTCTGTTAGTTGTACATACATCGGTCTTGTATTTCTAAACAAATATGGATTTAAATAAACTGACAACAATAATCATATCGGCTGAGCACTGACTGTGATGTAACAATGAAGCGAATCCACATCGTACCCATCAACTTCTTGTCAGATTGTAAGACAACAAGCAGTCTGAGTCTGAGAAAGAGTTAATGGGGTATAGTTACAAGTAGTTGATGAAGTAAACATTTTAAGTGATTTCAATCTATGGGTCGAACTTCAAAGAACGATCAAATCAATATCAAATTACAACATCTGATCTCACTCAAAGTATGTCAAGAAAAGTTAATGCATGGTATCAGTCAAACTACAGATAAAACGTGAAGATGAATTTCCAGCGCTTGTGAGGTCGTTCGAACAGGTAGCCCACATCGCGAATATGTTTGCCAGGTTCTTGGAGATGACTTTAACCTTGACTCGAATTCTATTGTACCGTCAGCGTGGCCTAGTGAAGACGGTGTGAGCTCGTCTCCACCGCAGACTTTAATTCGATTCCTGGGTCGGGCGACTGCGGTCGGCGTGGCCTAGTGAAGACGGTGTGAGCTCGTCTCCACCGCAGACTTCATTTCGATTCCTGGGTCAGGCGACTGCGGTCGGCGTGGCCTAGTGAAGACGGCGTGAGCTCGTCTCCACCGCAGACTTCAGTTCGATTCCTGAGTCAGGCGAGTGCAGTCAACATTTTCCTAGTGAAGATGGTGCGAGCTCGTCTCCACCGCGTACTTCGGTTCGATTCGTGGGTCAGGCGAGTGCGGTTGGCGTGGCCTAGTGAAGAAGGTGAGAGCTCGTCTCCACCGCGGACTTCGGTTCGATTCCTGGGTCAGGCGAGTGCGGTTGGCGTGGCCTAGTGAAGAAGGTGCGAGCTCGTCTCCACCGCGGACTTCGGTTCGATTCCTAGGTCAGGCGAGTGCGGTTGGCGTGGCCTAGTGAAGACGGTGTGAGCTCGTCTCCACCGCAGACTTCAGTTCGATTCCTGGATTAGACAAGTGCGGTCAGCATGGCCTAGTGAAGACGGTGTGAGCTCGTCTCCACCGCGGACTTCGGTTCGATTCCTGGATTAGACAAGTGCAGTCAACATTTTCCTAGTGAAGATGGTGTGAGTTCATCTCCGCCACTGACTTCAGTTCGGTTCCTAGGTCAGGCGAGTGCGGTCGGGGAATCAAAGGTATTAGTGTCTTTATTAACTTAATAGCTGTCATTCTCTTTCGATATTCAACATTGAAAACATCTGTAACAAATATCCCTCCCTGCAAATGTCCTCCACTGACAAAATCTTGATTACATCAACCAACATCGTCGGAATAACTGTCCCCTGACTGTCCTCCCACGATTGCGTCATCATGCGCCATGAAGCAAATTGAATTCATTTGATAACAGGAACTATCGGAAATAAAAATCCAATTAAATAAAATAAGATGAATCGATTATATGAGTAAGAAGATGCTGTAACACAGAAAATTACCCCAACTTGAGCACAGACATCAAACAGACTTTCAGTTGAGAGTTCTATCTAATGAGCGATTCTCAAGAGTTAATTGTCCATAAAATAGTTGAGTGTCTTCGTTAGCGTCATCGAGTGTAGTTTCGAAAATATCGATGCAATCATAGAAATCGCAGCAATTAGTCCAGACTGGTGAACAAAATGATTGTGGGAATCGAAGTTATCATGTGAATTGGCATGATACGATGTTCTCAAAATATTTCATGTAAAATTGGTGAGCCGGTTCAGTTTGCATTTCATCGTCACATTCTACTTTTTAACTTTCCCAACTCTTCAACAATGTATGTAAATCACGACACCTCAGATATCAGTGATCAACAAAAATTAATTGATTTAAATTAATTCATGTCAATTGATCGATTGCTCACAAATCAATTTTTGATCATTCCTATCAGAAATGCCGAGTAGTGTTTTTTTTCTATCAGGACTTGTAATGTTGTATCATCTAACTTTCTCATATAGGCTACCACGATTTTGAAGGAAAATTACTGGAGATGTTATTCGTCACGTAACATGATGAGTTGAAAAAGAGTAGTATGTAATGAATAATAGTGAGCGTCAACTTAACCCTATTTATTCGGGCAATATTGAGCTTTGAGAAAACGGACGGGATTCCAAAGACTCGATAGTCCCCGAAACTAGAACTTGACACAATACAAATACAATGGAAGTAAGCTTTTAAATGGCGACATCTTGTTACTTTGAGTACCTATTAAAACAGACAAAATTTAGTATAAGTTGGAAATTGGTAAAAGATGATTCTGAGAACGACATGTGCTGTTCAGTTGTCACATACCACGTCTTAATGCCATATTGGGAGCATGTTTGATTGGAATAGCTTAGCGGTGCTGATTAAAACTCAAATTTTTAAGATATTGAACATTTTTGAAAATAGGCCTACTTGTAATCTCCTAGTATCTCAGTTATATAGTGTGCAGAAAATTACAGATGCTGATTCAAATGGACTGATGCAGGAGAACTATTATCAAGCGCTATGATGTGTCCATTTTTTGTAGTGCAAACTTGACTATGTTACTTATAATGTTTTTATGAGTAGTGCTTTAAGGTTGTTGATATTATTCTTTGATTATTACAAAGATGCATTTGTGACTGAGTGAATATGCTACGTACAGCCTCACATGTGCTTCTGCAATGAACTATAAGGAATTTGAATTGATTGAGAGGTTCAACATGGTAAGATTGACCGACATTTAGCTTGAATCAGTTGTCAGAAGTAAGCCTACTTAGAAGCTAAAAGTTCCAAACAATTAGAGTTGCAGCCATTATTGTTTTTTTATCAATACCACACATGTATCGGGTGCCGAGTAGAAGAGAGTTAACATGATGAGTTAACATTCTTGAAAACACATTTAAAGAATTGTTTAATGAATTACCGAGTAAAACTAAATTCATGCACTTTTGAATGCACATCAACTTTTCTCATCAGAATAATAGAAGATATTCAATCACATTCACACATCAATAACTAACATTTCAGCATCTCTCCCAACAGTAGATCTGCAAATCAAAGTATTTATTGCATTGATTAATATCAATAATAATTAAAGTATTTGAAGAAAGTTGGTGTATGCGACACATTTCAAGGCGTTCCGTTATTTACGACATGAAATATACAATTCTAAAGCGGCTATAGTAAGCTTAACAATCAAAATAATAAGGATGCTTACTAATTCATGCTCTTTTTCGTAAATATCGACGGAGAATAGATAACTCTTTCAAGTACCGATCGATGCAAGGCATGAAAACTCCTACAAAGCTGAAGGTAACTCCGGTTTCGAACGACGTCCATGTAGTGAGAAGTAGGCCTACATTGTTACACATTACCCTTCCCGAGTATTCATAACAATCTAGCAGCCTTCAATGGTATCCAATGATGCATTCGTTCAATGTCCAGGCTTCAAGATATTTAAATTGCATGCATATCTATTGTACAGTGTGCATTCAATATCAGATAACATTTATTGCTGAAATGTTTCAATAAAAGATGAAAGTGAACCCTTCGTTTGTAACACTGTTACCACAGAATTTGATTGTTTAAGCGCTCTTTGATTGTTCACGCAGGAACTTACTGAATGGGTAAAAAGGATTTCATAATGCCTTAATGGGATATGAAAAAAGTTTTTCATCACTTGCAGATTGCTGGAAACCCCTTCAAAATCGTCAGCGATTCGAAGAATTCTGATCATTTTGCAAAAGGTTCCTCGATAGCGTTAGTCCGTCAGATTATTTGTTTAGAAACTGACCGCCGTGAGAAAATTCGTTGTCCCACTCAGTTCACCTCCCTCCTCGCAGATTCAATTTACGTGTTCCTACATATCAGAAGTGTTCCTGGCTGATGAACTAAAGAGGCGCGAAGCTGAGTAAACTGATTTTCGAATTTTGAATTTTGCGCTTTCTGTGGAATCTTCCAAACAGACGAGTTAGAAAGAATTAGTCATTCATGCGATCATCAGACATCCCGTACACTTCACACTATCGCTTCTAATTTCTTAAGTACTTATCCAATTTGCCAGGAATTTTGTATGTGGATAGAAGATACCCTTATCTGCAAGTATCTAAAGTTTTGTGGCAATTGGTTAATTTTTACAAGTTTTAAACAAATTTTCAGACTTGGGAAGATGTCAGTGCCTTTCAAGTAACAGACGGAGATGATACATTTTATAGCGAACATGTTTTAAGTAAGTGGTTGATGAGCTTGAAGATCTACAGTTTCGCATGATCTCATCTGTTTATTGGCAGAAAATATTCAATTCTATGAAAATAATCAATTTACTGGAAAATCATCACTTCCAGATTCTTGAAAATCGCAGTGAATTGGAACCCACGTTGTCTTAAGACATCTCTCGACAGTGAAAATGGCTATCTGCTGTTTTATCTACGCCTTAAGCAGGCCTATCTAGGTCCAAGGTGCGATTTCTTGGACAACCACGAACATGAGCGCGAGGCATCAGACTAAAACTGACTTCCATGTTACTCATTCATGAGATTCGCTCGTGACTGGTAGATATGAGTCGCTCAAATGATCAGGAATGTTTTCACCATATATTCAATTATGATGGCCAATAAATCTCAAAATTAGGATGTCGCCCAATTGCTATCTCCAAACCAATACCCAAATATAATAATGCGTACAGTGATGATCACAAAAAGTGGATCACCAACAGTTTAAATGAAATTCTGTCAATTACACAGTAAAGGTTCGGCAATTGTTCTGCAGGTAATTGAAAATAAAGGTTGAAATAAAATCTTATTGTTCAGTGACTCTGTAGATATAAGAACATCTACAAGCGTTCCGTCTAATTTAAGAGATGGCTCTTTGACGCACCAAAACCAACGATCTTTTAATAATCAATCTTTCTTCTCTAATCTTGTAAAGCAGATATTGTGTTAGTAGAATGAAGCGTAATTTGTGTGTGCGACTGGATGAAGAGAACCTTGTGACATCCATGGTATTTCAGAATTGAATGTGAGTCAGCAAGAAATGCAAGAAAAAGAAGAAAGGAAAGAACAACAAGAATGCTATGTATCAATGAATGAAAAGCAATAGTGGACTGTGAAAATATGCAGAAGATAATCGAAGACTGTTGAGTGATAAAAATAGGGTAACGCCACAAGACGAGCCGCACTTTAAAGCAGGCAGCGAGATAGTACCGTCAAGCTTCGAGCTTTGAGATTCATGCGGCCACGATGAGCGGTACAGCTTGATTACCGCTTGCTTCAAACTAGATGATAGCGCAGCTGTAGCTGATGTGTTCACATGAAAATAGCTGACTGTCACATCAACTTTAACAAAGCTAGCTTTTACTATTCTTCAAGCGTGTGTAAAAATCATTCCACGTCAAGATGTCACTTGAAAAGGTTCTCTTGACTGAATTGATGAAGCCATCTTCTATTTTGAGAAGTAATATTGTGCAATCATCATGCGTCAAATCGAAATTTCGCATATTGAAGCTTTAAACCATAGAAATCCGGATTTTCGCTTTGTTTAACTTATTGAGATCAGAATGGACAGCAACTGTTTGCTGATGGTGATTTTAGCCGCTCGTCTATGCGCTGATTGCTAGATCTTTAGAAAAGGCAAATTACTCTTCTTCTGTTTGACTAGAAAGGAAGCATTGGAACCACAGAATTAGACAGGTCGTCTCTTCTTCTGTTTGACTAGAAAGGAAGCATTGGAACATGTAACGTAAATGAAATGGCACAATCTCCTGACTGAATACCATAGCAATCGAATAATGAGCACCCAGTTCAACATAAAACACGTCACATTCTGCGAAGTTTCAGTGACTGTTATCAACCGGATCACGCAGCAAAGAGTCACAGACGATTTCAAGTTTTTCAGAGAAGTTTGTGAACGTTTTTTCGTGCGCCTGCTAACTTTTTTTAAAATGATCGGAGGGTCCAACATTATCGAGAAAACCTTTGCGTAATGATTCTTCGAATCTGAAGGAATGGTGGCGATCGGAGCATTTTGAAGGATTTCAGAGCAATCCGCAAGCGACGCATGACTATTTTTCCTATCTCTGCAAGGTACTAACAATTTCTTTTTTCCCACTTATTAAGTTCCTGCATGTGCCATCTGTTTGAATCAGTTTGCACTTCTAGCAAAGTGATACGCTTAAACAATTCAATTCTGTGATTGGAACATGTAACGTAAATGAAATGGAACAATCTGCCGACATAATGCTATAGCAGTCGAACAATAAGCAGCCAGTTCAGCATTAAATACACCAAATTGTGCGAAGTTTCAGCGACTGTTATCAACCTCATCACACAGAAAAGAGACACAGTCGATGTCAAGTTCTACGGAGAAGCTTGTGAGCGGTTTTTCATGCGCCTGCTAACTTTTTTAATAATGATTAAAATCACACGATCAATGTTCCCATCACACGCATGCTTTAAATCATCAATTTACATTACTGTCAATCGATAGGAGGACACATATGTGAAAGCTGAAAACTTCGACTTTCTGAAGTCTAATTTAATTTCAACGCATTTCGGAGAATCAAACAGATGCATTATTAAATCTGAAATCAATACAAATAATCAAATTTACAAAATGACTTCACGTAATGATTTTCGCTCTTGCGAAGAAACAAATTGAATGAAAAGTCTTTTCTCCGTTAAATGAATCTATGGGGATTGTCATATTTCATGTGAGACAGATAGTGAAGACATATCGCTATTTGGAAGATTTCCGATTTGGACGGATTATCACATCAATTTTAGAATTTCTTAATGGGAAGCAGCAAGAAGATGAAATGAAAGGTGACTGAAGCCAACCAGGCCGATAAATCATCAATTCCGGTTACCCAATATTAGAAATATTTCCGGCCACACCGGCAGTCACATCGCATCATCAGTGAAAAACATGGACATGCTGCTTTGAACATGAAAAACAGGTATCTGTTTGCCTACATCCAATCTAAAAACGCGTTGCATCCGTCAGATATTAGTTATATAATTTCCACTGCTCCGATGAGGATGTTATGAAGTTTGATGACCTGTCTGATGCATGACTTGGGAATTTGTTACATTAATGACTTAAAGGTGGGATGGAATTTCAAGCAATTCAGTTACATGTTTATATTTATGTGCATATTGTCAGAAGAATAACTGTGGCGATGGTACAAAAAATAACCATGGACATTCAATTAATGACAGTCAAAAAAGAATCTTCAGGCTTCATAGGGTCCTTATGAAAAGCAGCAGGAGATGCAGTCGGAGTCCTGTAGATTTTGGAAACTCGGAGCCGAGGTCTGAGTCTTCAAAATTCGACGACTCCGATACCCTAACCACATTTTCTAATACGTTTTGACATCGAAATCTTCTAAGTGGCTTCAACTTTACAGTTTCAAAAAGTTCAAGGAACTTGTAAACCATCATATGTCCATGAATATTTCCGACTAAAGTTTTGTACTTAATGGAAAAATATCAAAGATTCCTGAAAAATAGAAATCCTTCAAAAGATCCTCTAATCGTAAAATTAGTTAGGTTCGGGTTTAGAACGCTGATGACCAAGATTATACTTTTCTGTTTCAGCAAAATGATTCCAATCACGAGTTACAAGTAGGCCCCTAATTTTATTTTGCTCTTAACTCTCAAGAATGCGATTTATACCTTCACAAGAATGATTTGGATACTTTTCTTTTTAAATACCAATCAACATAATCCAATGAACCTATTTCCTTTGGAAATATAGAAATGTATTGAAGATCTGAAATTATTTTTGATGTTTGAATGTTGCAGTTTATTTCAAAGACTTTTCTGTCGCATTTTGTACATACACAATTCAACAACTCAAAAACCTAAATCACTATCTACTCTATGTCCATAATGAGCTCCTACGCATTGTTTTAAGATATTGACAATTTGATGTAGTTACAACCAATACAACGCACATTCAGGAGAATCTATGAATTGAGAATAAGAGAAATCGAAGACTTATCGAATTACTTTAACAAATAAGCAACACAAATTACAAAATGTCCTTCCATAACAAACTGCATGAGGCTTGAAGCTCAACAAACTGTTAACCTAGTGGAAGAAAACGCTCCAATTCTTTTTTCTAAATTTGATGAATCATGGCTCAATCGAAGCTCTTCGTCCTAGGTGCTGTAATGGTTGAAGGTCAAACATTATTGCTTTATCTGCTAATACGCAAAGATTCCAAAAACGTGTCAATAGATATAAAAGGCGCTAACGTTTATCAAAAAATCCTACAAATGCAACTCGGGCTAGTAATTTGATGCGCTCTAAAATCATGCGTGAGGTCAGTCACTGATAAAGGCTCAAACAGGAAGTTCAAAAATGAGTAGAAGACCATTACTGATTCTGCACAAATTTTTGAAAAAGCTAACTCTAAAAATGTATTAAGAAATAGCGTGCACATACAAGTTAAAATATGCAGCAAATTCCGAACGTGTCAGACCCACAAAGATGTCTTGACGCTAGATTTTGAGTGTTGATGTCACACGGCTTGACATTAGTCTTGCTTTGGAAAAATATGTGGCCTGATGACATGGTATAGGTTACTATGCTAAGACTTATAGAAAAAAGTCCTTCAGACCCCCACAAAAAATGAAAACGTAGCCTCCATCAATCGTTCCTATACTTAATTCTTAGATCAGGAAAGTACATGCTTTAATATATTTTATTCATGGACATTTCTGTTTTGTGTAAAGGTAACACAAAATAAGCCAGCGGTGCCGAGAATTACTTAGTAACTGATAATAAACGTTTATTTACACTTCGTCTTGATTTTCTGGAAGAAATTATCGACTATTATGACAAATTAAAAATTTCGCTGTCCGCAATTACGACAATTGTCTATATTTTGATTCAGGCTGAATTCACATTAGCACATAACCGACAAATGAAATAGACCTTGAAGCTCGTCACTCAAAGTCACACAGGTAGGCTATATACTAATGCTTGAACTGGCCTGAGCTTGGAAATGGAAAACCATGGAAGCTCGGGTTCATGATCCCGGGTTTCAATTCAAATTTCTCACAAGTCTTAACTGAGGACACGCTATCTAGGCAATCTGTTTCAACTACTCTTGTATAGCAACCAACATCTCCGATCGCCTTCAGTGAGAATCCGGAAAACTATTAAAGACTTTTAGCCACATAAATTGATATAGCAAGTTCACTTTTTGCTTAGTCGAGCAGAGCCGATTCGATTTCTTTCGATCCAAATTGTCGAATCAGCAACCGAATCGCGAATCAAATCGAATATCGAAGCTTTACAGGTCACAACTACTTTGTATGTGTTGCTCACATGCTGTCTAATCAAATAAAGTAGAGTTTGACGCACGACGTAGCTTCCGGGAGAGCTGAGTTAAAAAACGTGGTCGAAATAAACCTAGGAATAGGAACACTCTGTATTCTTGCCTGACAATCCGCGCCAAAAATTGAAAGCGGGGTAAATAAACCTTGGCTCCATGAAAGAAAGGCTCCGTGCCTAATGCACTTCCAAGTAGGCCTATAAACAATGCCTACGTATTTGTTTATTTTACTTACTAGCTTGCACTTTACCAACTTTTTTTAATGCATGCATATCTGCAGAAATGTCCATCAACTGTGGACCAAAAATATGAACGCAACGTCGCACAGAGACATCTTCATGACTTAAAGCAATAGTTGATGGCAAAATGGCAACAAGCACTACATGCGAAAAGACCAAATAAGCATCCGATAACTATTTCTCAGTAACAGCTTTTGGAAGAGATCACTCAAATCATATTTTCTGAATAAAAAAATCATTCATATTTATGAAAACATCATTGCCTCCTGCTTCTATGGCACTGCCTATTTCCATGGTAAAAGTCTATAGAAATGCATGTGCTTGCTTTTGTGACATAGAATCCTTCATAACGTAGTGGGATATCTATGGAACGTAGTGAATTACCTATTACTCAACAACAAATGCGATTATATTACGAACGCCGGAATTCAAGCAATACAGTCTGCATGAGAATTCTTGTTTTGCGTCTGAAAGTTGTAGATTTTATACATCTCAACTTCACTCCAGTTGCTCTTCACCCAGCTGATTTAAGAAGGCACTTTATTTCACCCGCAAGTGTCCCTGGAGACTTGGAAGAGTTGGGCGTGAAAATAGATTCGCAGAGTGAAGTGATGAAAGTTCCGATTCTTCAATCTCCGATAATGACTGCCCTCAGCAACATTATTCGGTGAGTTTTATAGCCGAACTCTGATTCATCCTTGACAGGCTGAAAATCTGGACGGCTGTTGAATAAAATAGCGGATGTGGGAAGTTGTCACGTTTCATGAGGTTTGATTTAGTGCTAACCAATTAACACTTCCAGAGACCATTTTTCAGATGAGTTCCCTACCGGACGTACATGCACATCTCCTGAATTCATGGTTCTTCATAGAATTGAAGAGAACATAGAAATTGGATTGCTAGCACATCATAATCCCAAGGGACGAGAAGCTTATTGGTTATCTCCGCTCTACGCTTTCAAATTATTTTAAAATCCGCATAGGTGAATCAATCGTCACAAAACGTCGGATACACGTGCTGTAGCATATTTTCTACACACATGCAAAGTGTTATGCAAGTCGGATAAGTACTTCATGAATAAGAGACGACAACTGGAAGTACTGAGATGTCATCATCGTCTGTTTGACGTAATCTTAACAAATGGCATTTTGGATCGTCAAATGCATTTCTCTACAACTCACGAACTGATAGTGGCCACAGACCTTGCACTTGTAAACGTTTATGAAAATTGGTGTGGTAAGGTATGAGTCGTGGAATTTGAAATAGTAGCCAGTGAGACGAGGACAGACATACAGAACAAAGTACACCCGAATGCGTCGAAAAGGGAGAGATAACTCACAAGCACCCAGACTATTTCATAAATATTTGTTAAGTGGATGATTTTCCATTTGCATTTCAGGAGTGACTGTGGACAATAAATATGCTGAAACATCCACACTGATACCGTATGTAAAAGATGTAAAAGCTTGGACATCGAAGATCTGCTTATGTAATGCATATCATTCTTTCGCAACTGAAGCTGTTTATGAATGTGTAGCAATTGTGTGAAATTTGTTTCTACTGTATTCAATCTATATCAATGTACTGCTCTCCATCATTTACTGGCCTTCTTCAGGGTGATTCTCAAAAATTCAAAAAGATACAGTTCTGATGTCGATGATATAAGCTTCTTTAAATTGCAAATTTCTGGCTTAACTTTTAGGAATCTCTCAACTGTCCATTCATTTTGCAAATGAAAGCTGAAGTCCGAGGTAATTTAATAGAGATTCTGTGCTGATGTCACCAGTGCCACAACTGATACCAAACTGTAGCTTAAAATGGATTTGAAACATTAACCCCTGACATTTTAGACCATGTCATTATTGAACTATCGATACATTGAACCAATAACATCGAAAATTGGGAACATTTAGTTTTACTTCCTGGTATTCATTACCAGCCAGTAGAATTCAATAAATCGCAACAAACTTTCAATTACTAGTGTACTGTAGTCGTATTATTCAATACTTTTCGATTACAAATATATGTATAGGAGCGTATATACCCGCGTACGAATTTTCTAATTACTTATAAAACACAGATTACATGTGTTCATTATGAGTAAGATGCGTTAGTGTGAAGTTTAAGACGTCTTTGTTTTTCTTATGAAATCGAAGTCTGACTCGTGTACGACCTCAAAATTCCCGTAAATATAATAATGCCGTTTTAGAGCATACAGATATGTTAATTATGTGAGAAGAATCGAAAAAATCAGACTCTTTTGGCCGGCAAATCCATGTTTTATAGTCTGACTTAATCTCCAAACATTGCAATGACTTTCATGTTGGTCAAAGCAGTAGCCAGTTGATGGTCATAGGCCGGAGGTTAGTCATCAGGCTAGGAAAGAGAAAATTCCAAGAAATGTTTATCACTCCGTCGCATTACTAACCGAATTGTAAAGCAAAATATTGTGATCAAAACAGCCGGCGCTTCGTGCCACTGACACCTATGTTGGGCTCTTTCTTTCTCCTAGCCTGATGGTCAAAGCAGCAGACCGCTCCATAGTCGCTTTCATGAACATCAACAGAGCTGATCTTTGAATCAAGGGAACATGCCATGAAAAATTAATGCAAAAGCATGCTCAGAAATCTGAGTTTTACTACTGGAGATTTCAATTGGAAATACTGGACAAATGAAAGGATCCTGCTCATACGAGAATATTTGAAGCTCGATTAATAGTTATCACAAAATGACTGAGCTTTGATAATGTCCATTTCTACCGGACGCGCACGTCTCACGCGTCCAGAGTTTTCGCTTAGAATCTTAACAAACCTATGGGGCTGTTCCAGGGATTGCAATTCACCCAAGAAAAAAACCGGAATATCGGGAAAAACCAGGGGTTGAATGCAAAAATTTGAAATACTTACATTAGATTAATTTCGCAAAAAACCCGGAAAAACCGGAAAATTGCGATCCCTGGGCTGTTCACACAGAGACGCGTGGGACCACGCGTCCAAGAAATTTCAGAAAAAAGTTCTGAGATTTGCTTACGAGATAGGGAAATCCAACCCGCGCCAAGCCATCCCCCAGCACTGAAACTTGACACCACAGGTTGCCAGATGTTCGTGCAGAAAAATGAATGACTTTCGACATAGCTATCCGACAATTCTGACCCTCTGTGAGGACATTAGCAATTGGACATCGAAATTCATCACTTTTATGCTTTATGAACTATGAATTCAAATTCATCAATGTATTTAGAAACAAGTGATATTTTATTCACTACAGAATGAGTATCGGAAACGAAGATAAGAAACTTGTCATTGTTCTCAACTTATCTGATAATCTTCAATACAGTGATACTCCCGATTACTATAGACTATACGATGTAAGGTAATAAAGGTCATTTTGTGAGCTAAATTATGGCAAAGTAAATCGGCGCGTCAATACCTTGTTGTCATCCTATGAATGAAAATGTGCAAATTTTTGATATGTGTGTCCTTAAAGACCCTACTCCCTACAAATGTGAAATATGAAAATCATTAACTATCGCAAAATCATGTAGTTTGTAGCAATCCTCATATCCGAACGATTAATTTTCAATGTCAATCCCTCAAAAGCATGCCGTACTTCATTTGCAATTGGAAAAAAAGCTTTGGTAATGTCGGTCTCTTTCATCTGTCTGCAACTGTTTGCCACTCCCTCAAGTGCTTCACTGAAGTCATTAAAACGCTGTGTATCGTTTATATGATATAGATCGTAGAATTTTTGACCAAATTTGTTGAAACACACTTCATCTAAATGGAAATTTCACGAAGAAGATGACGGTTCTATTTTGCAAACAGCAGCCATTTTTACTCCTTGAAAATGTCCGCTTGTATCGCTCCTCGTAGAGCGTGACAACAGTAAATTATTTCATAATATAGTGTTGACAGCTTTTACTGATTTCTTTTACTGACAGCTTTATCTGATATTCCTTCAATCGTACGACAACCACAACTTATAGATTTTGATACTCAATAGAATAATTTCAGTAGATTCGGATTTACTAAACGAAAATTAACAGGACAGAGTACCTTTTTGTCGCCATATTATACTGAACTCAGTGCTCTTCTCAGATTGAGACTATTTTCTAGACCGTTTGTCGACCAAAACTCATCATACAATTACTCGGATAGTTCTCTAAAATAGAATGCTCCTAGCAACATTTTAATTCATAACGAACTGTTCTCGTCTCATGAAACTTGCAGATCTAAGAACCCGATTACATCACACTTTGTTCACGCTCGTAGATCTAATGCAAAATATCTTTGTATTTCCTCGACAATGTGTCGACAATGAGTTTAAGTATCTCGGGAAAATTTCAGATTATGGTGTCTTGTTTGGGCTCATTGGAATGCATGTAACTCAAGGAATGTGAATATGTTAATTATTTAGCAATAAGAAGTGTCCATAATTTATGGTATTTGTAGTTGCCCCCTTTCCATTCCCCTTTCCGGCCATCGCCACGCGGCTCGGTGAGAACAGGCATTTTGGTTGAACGCGCCGCGCTGCGCCCCGGTGTGAATGGACCTATAAGGAAGTGGCTTCGTACATATCAAACTAAAGACATAAATGCCAATCCCTAGACGAATTGCCGATGATAAGGAGTGGAAGTTCGAAACGTTGGCTCTTATTTTCCTATAAAAAATGCTATACAATTCCTTTATTGCTCATTAATTATCAAGGAGGAACAAAACTTGCTGTTTTGATTGACTCGCATATTAAGATGCCCAGACTTTTGGTGCTACTATAGATCTCGACTAACTCATTGATCCTTGTATTCGGGATTAACGATACCTGGAATCGCCTAAAATAGGAATTAGTGTCCCAATTGAAAACATTTTTGATATCCTCATTTCAAATATAATTGAGAACAAATTAACGTCTGACGTCTAAATCACAAACTAGGGAGTCAAAAATCACCGAAAATTCTGATTGGCTTGATCCTACGGCTGCTTGAATCGAGTTTAACAATGCAGCGTACACATGTGCTTGTCGATAGACGTGAGTAGCTTCACCGAAAGAATTCCTTGATAAAACAAGCAGCACGGGAGTTGATTAATGTGGAATTGATCATGTGCAGATCGATATCTGGTTGCATGATACTACATTAGAGCTTGCAATCCCATGCCGCGGCAGGTTTTAGCCCAGATCCATCAAAGCAATTCAATCTCTATGGAAAATAGTGGTCCCAGCTTTCAACATAGATATTCAACAAATATGTATGGAATCATAGAAAGAGAAATAGAAGAATTGATTCCGAGAGTCAAGTGATAAAACATAGACTTCTAAATTTCTCTGGACAAATAGGTTGAAATTGCATTCCTACATGATCAGGCCTGCAATCCTAAATTAGACTATCTTACAAGTAGACTGTCAGTAAGCATTATCAAATGTTTGCCATCACAATGCATTTCAAGCAGTTTGTATACATATTTATGAACTTTAGTAGTTAGGACGCATTGGCCTGTATACTTATGCGCTTAACTCATGTGCTACACCTCCGCGTTATTTGCTTATTTTTCTTCTCACGACTTACTCAGAACTGAGACTATCTGAGATTTATGAACAAATTTCTTGCACATGCAGCTGACAAATTTCATTGAAATTTCGTAAATTTGATTAATCTCCGTGTGTAAAGCGAGATTTTCCGAAGAAGTAATCGGAAAAATCATCAGGAGTCATCAAATATTTATCGAAATTCTGAGCACCACCCTTACGTTTTGGAGTTGTTTGAAGAAGCATCCAGACTGACTCAGGAAATTTGATGGCACTGTCCTTTAGATTACTCTTCATCACTTTTTTCAAATTTCCTTCTTTTGTTTGCGATAATGAGTGATGTCTTTCGAGGTAGCATTGAAGTCAGGTTCATGGAATTGAAGGTTGCAAAATACGGAATGTTTAGTTCGAATATAATACTATCTCGATGAAACTGCAAATTCAAATTTCTTCATTATGCAGAGGAATGTATTAATGCTACACTGTCATTTCATTTTGGTTGACAACCAGCAGCGGTATATTTGTATAATATTTTGCATTGGAATGAATCGCTCAGGAGACTCATTTCAAACAATAATTGATCAGCTACATTTAGTCCATTACCTACAAAATTCAACCTTTTGTAACAGAAATGTTGGTTAGTCTGATCATGTAGAAAATGATTCAAATTTTGCTTACCTATCTGTCCTGAGAAATTTTGAAGTCTATGGATAAAGTAATCCATACTTCAAAGCAATTCTATCTCTAAGAAAACAGTGGTCCTAGCTTTCAACATAGATATCCAACAAGTAGGAAAGGAATCATAGAAAAAGAATAATGGAATTAATTCCCAGAGTCGAGCATTAAAGCAATCCAGATTTCAAAGCAATTCTATCTCTATGGAAAACAGTGATCCCAGCTTTCAACATAGATATTCAACAAGTAGGAAAGGAATCATAGAAAGAAGAATAGAGGAATTAATTTCCAGAGTCGAGCATTAAAGCAATCCAGATTTCAAAGCAGCACTTTTTCATCGGAATCTTGAAACAGTTGAAATTTACGGTGAAGCCGATAATCATCTTAAGAAAGTCTGTAAAAATCTTCGTTCATCATTAAACTAAAAACGTAGCAATATTCAATCCAATTTTCGGTCGGTAGTTACAGAGGATGATGGATAACGATCAGATTTCATGTAACACGACAACTTCATTGTTAAACTTCAATTAGACAAGTGCTTTGACTTGGCAACCTTCGATCATTAGAGAGATAGATAATAACTTCCCTTTCAATAATGGATACCGGAAATTTATTCAAAGAGTTTCATTGAAAGGACTTATATAATGGTGTTTTGCGTATGTCGAAAATTTAGGGGTCTATCTTTTGAAACTGTAATTGCAATGAACTTTGAAAGTTAGAGAGAAATAGTTTTGTTACTTGTGACAATATTCGACCAACAACGACGAAATCAATTTGTTTAGTCTTGATGATTGTATTTATCAATTAAAACAGAGCACATGCTAGGTTGAACACGAGCAAGAAATGTCAAATGCGAAGAAATTGTCTATTGTTTTTCACATTCATATCTGGGCATGTAGTGATTTCCAAAAGTACCAAAGCATCAAGACTCGTTAACTTAGAGCAACTTCATGGTGAAACTTTGATGAAAAATCAAACTATGCAGCGGTGAGAAACTGAGTTTCATTTCTTAGGCTGGCATTTATACAATTATTCTTGCACAACGCCGCATACATTAGATAGACGATATGCAATTGATGAAAGAGTTGGATATAGTCCGGCAGCCTTAAACGAGCTCCTGTATGGAATGTGCGCGTCTGTCTAGTTCTACTCGGTTCCTCTTCTTGTTAGACAGGATCATAGCAAAAACACGTAAATCCGATGGGAAGCAAACTGAAGTTTAGAGCAAAGATGAGATTTTCTCTGCTTTCTTTGATAAAGAGAAATGCACTAACAAGTCAAGAGCCATAATTTTAGACTACAATATGTTACGTCCTGTTTTCATAACTCAACGAAGTCCTTTTAGTTTGTACTAAATGAAAACTATGTTCTTTCCAGTCTAATATATCTATGCCATCTTCCGTTGACACTAAAGCTTTATGGGGGACTTTTTAGATATTCTAACAAATCCTAATTCAAGTTTGTCTTGATGACATTGGGCACTTGCATGTTTGCAATGTATTTAAGTTTTCAAGTGCTGAAATTGCAGCATGCTAAATATATGAACATGAAATTGCTTTCGATAAATTTGATTGCATGTTGATCAACACTGAACAAGGAAAATGACAAGTGTAACCGCATATGAACAATACTTTTCTTTTGCTCTTGAAGTCATGTAATTGCAGATAAAATTATATTTTGGTCGATGCATTTAACGAATGCGATGCCTAGAATGGAGAAATTAATCCCAGTGGCATACAGTGGGCTTGCAGGTTGGGTATCAACCAGCATTTTCTTACGCTCTCAATGGCAAAGTTGACAACTGGTGGTTTTTAACACCCCTATTCTGTATCTCCAGCACCGCCGTATCGGGCGCTTGTCATTCGTTTCATTGTCCCATCTGACCAAGTTTCGCAATAACAATTGCACCATGACGAGAAAAATGTTGAGAGGAGAAACATCCCCATGCCATAACACCGGGAGAATGTTTGACCGTTTTACACGTGTAGCGAGGATTCAACGTAGATTCACCTGGAAGTCTTCGAACAACTTTCGGATTGCAGTTCTCCTATTTAAATATTGTTTCGTCACTGAACATCACATATTTCCATTCATTGTCTGTCCAATGTTGATGTTGGTGACAAAAGTTAGAACGATCTTTCCGCATTCTGGTGGTGACGAGAGGGATCCAAACTTATTTCCGAGCTGGTAAGCTCAATTCCCTTTGTAGGCGATGTTGAACTGCTCTGACTGACACGTCTTCTAATAGAATTTTCCAGCAGTGATGAATGAATTACGCAAAACTTCACGTTTGATTCTTCGCTCAGTTGTAGGCTCTTGGTCTACCAGAACGCCATCGTGGAGAAACCGAACCCTTTTCGTTGTAAAGTTTGATTATGTTCGATACAGCGCTACTCCCAAGTTTGAGAGCACATACAACGTCACGTTGGGACTTAGTATGAGAGTGAAGAGCAATTATTTGTTCGAGGATAGCAGGGCTTAATTGACGTGACATGCTTGCAATCAAACCAGCTGTCTGGAATGTAAGCAGATCAACAGCGATCGTTAATGACTTTCATTGGCTGCTACATTGCTTGTCTTCGTTGTTGAATTGTCCTCTGTCTCTGGTAGCATGCTTAGTGATGACATTTGCGCCTTGTAACCGAGAAGCGTCAGATAATTCGCATAGATTGAGTGGTATCAGAGAAGTCTAATAGTCTCAATCTTTAGATCCCCTTGTTTCAGGACACAACAATTACAGCGATCCTTCGGCTTTACAAAATATCCACCGCTCATCGTGTGTTCATCAATTACTGCGTCTGACTTTGTGTATCACTTACATGTAGATGAAATAGACCTACAGGAGGGATAAAGTATCCATACAAAAGAAATGTGACAAATCAACAAATTTTCCAAGTGCGTCCAAATTTTTTTTACGGTACCTGTAGACTATCGATCTTCCAATGACACAAAAGTCACATAAACATCAACACAGACACCTTCCTACTTTCATTGTCAAAAGTTATTCTGTACCTGAAAGCCCTTCATCAAGCCAAATACAATGTGCAGTGCTTTGCTCACAATTAAAAGTTTTGCGGCCATGACAGAGTTAAATGAAGGAAGTTTTAATATTTGACTCCATTTTACCCCGTCTGTTTTCAGCTTTGAGGCCCGTCTGATTGTGAAGTTCTAATAATTCATTCGTTCCCAAAATAGCCAAACAATATCATTGGCGACTGCTTGCTACTATAAGTAGCAGTTTGAAATTTTAATATATATTTTTAAAATTTGATTCTTTTAGTAGGCCTATCTGATGGAAATTGATGGTAGATGGAGTCAAATATTAAAATTTCATTCACTTAGCTCTACCATGGCCGCAAAACTGTTGATTGTTAGCAAAACACTCCACATTGTATTTAGCTTGATGAGGGGCTTTCAAGTAAAGAATAATTTTTAACGATGAAAGTGGAAAAGTGCATGTGTTGATGTTTATGTGACTACGATAATAGTAAACAATTTGTTTCCTACGTATTTTCAAAATCTCTATTTGCGTAGTATTTAGCTCGGTGCAACAATCTCAATGATGAAAACATGTCATTATTAAAGATGTAGGAGACAAATTGTCTGCTACTATCGTAGTTATGCACAAAAAGTACAATAACTTCTGATTCATATAAACAAATGTGCCACATATGCTGTGAGGCATCTGTCCACTTTATGCTTGGGATCCAATATTTGCATCATAAAACTGATGATATTACTTATAAGCTGCAGATATGTATATAAATCAGTCTTGCTATTATCCATGTAGTAATTACATGGATGCATTTGTGGATGACTGAATATGTTAACTACAACTTCATGTACTTTGTCTATAAGCAATTTGAATTGATTAAGATGCATAGCTTGGAGAGGAAATTCACATCACATTCAAAAAGCACATTTAGATATACATGTAGGTCAAATTTTTGATGCTTTTTAGGGCCAAAGTTGATGAACTTTTACTTGCATATCAGGAATGCATAGAAAATAAAACAAAGAACTGTAGTCGCAGCTGCAATACTTTTGGAGCACTGTCAAAATGTGTCAGGAGTTTACTCGGGTAAGATAAGGTGAAGGGTCCCTCTTCCGTGCAAAAAGGAACGATAAATATAAAAAAATAATCAAAACTAAAAGTGCTGAAATGTTTCCCGAATTTCCTCGCTGAGATTGATCACGGGCAATACAAATGATGAAATTATGTTTTAGTGTCCTTGCGGATTTAGAACTAATACCTGTAATTCAAATTCCAACTATGAAAGAAATAATAACCTGTCTTTCATTTAACAGTCGTGTCTTCTTCAACAAGTTGTAGGTCTTCATACTTAGTGAGGTAAAAACCTTAGCACTTGACCCAAAACAATGAACCCTGTCCTTGCAATATGATAGAAATATTTAGTCTCATTAATAATTATTTCCTGATTGATGCTGCCTATCACTATGAAGCAGTAATAAGACTCTAAGATATAAGATCAGAGATAAGATCAGTTCACACCTACAATAATTTACATTGCCATCCTCACTTAGACCAACTATTGATATGATCGAACCACTTCATGGCCAACATCTTGGTACAGGAAAAATGCAGACTATCTTTTTCGATCATGAAGGTAAAAAATAAACATCTTTTTCAAGATTTTTAATGGTGATATGACATGATAGAAATTGACTTTCATTTTATGCCACACTATTACTGGTCTATTATCAAACAGGTAATAACAAATCTTCATGTACTAGAATATCTATTTTGATTCAGTCTAAAGCTATTTGAATGTCTGATAAGCCGCAAGCAGCAAGGAACAACTTGAAAGAAATTAACAAATCTCTTCTTCCACACCATTTACAAAAATTCAGAAAATCTTGATACCCTTTCCCTAGTGAATTAAATATCAAGATCTTGACCACTTTTCGGGGCTCGAAATCTCGACTACTTGAGATTAGAGCCATTTATTGAACATGTGCTTAGCAAAGTGAAAATAGTGAAACATTGGGAGGATTGCATATTACATATTATTCCCACAACCATGATCATAATTTTCAAATACGAATTTGATTTTCACGAATGCGCATGTCCAGACAAATATTTCGGCATTGACAGAGAGAATTTGATATACATTATGACAAAAGCAGATGTCACACATAATGAAAGATAGAGAATCATCACCTCAAGAGTACGGGCTTCTCGTCATACTTGCGGGAATTCATGGAGTCACTGCGTCAATGGTGGCAAAGAATATTTGTGTGGACGGTGAGCTAAGTACTGTGTTAATTGGAGTGAACTAAGGAATACTGACCTCTTCAAACCCACTTTCATACTGAACACAAAAATTATGAATTTGAAATGATTCTGTGCCATCTTCTGTGTGGCGGAGCATTTTAAAAAAGCATTTCTTTCGGACGACAGTCGGTCCAGTGATATCACGAAAAATATTTGGATTAAGGTGTAAAGAAATGTCAACAAAAGTTATTCTGCTGTTTACAAACGAGCAAGGTAGCAACTTTTAGGTCACTAAATCTTCAATGCAAAGGATTATGTTCCTTCTTATAAGACGCTCTTTATGGAGCTGACTAACTGAAGTTTAAAAGTTTATTATACATACACTAAAGAACCTTTCCACTGTTTCAGTATTACAGGTTTCAAATAATAAGTGAAGGGGGAAAAGATAATCATGGTTTCATATGGCAACCTCTGCATGCAACATCAGCTTTGCTGAAGAGTGTAGGCGTATATGCTTCTTTTCGTGAATTTCATTAATTTCACTGGTAAATAAGAATTCTAGATCTTTCAATTTTTCCTAATCAATAAATCTCTCATAACCTGTAAAGCGCAACAAAAACAAAAATAGCTCACATCTATCATTTGATTTCTACTTGCTATGCTACCCAGCTTCCGTTAAGAATCCGGTAATCAAATTCATCTTCTACGCTTGTGCTTGATTGCTGGATAATTAGAACTTGAAGTATCAGAATTCTTTTCACTTAAGATAATGCAACATATGGGGAAGCATTATTCTTATCGTATTTTCGCGAAGAAGGATCATTCATCCTAATCCATCGTAAATGAAATATTTCTGCAATGATGAATAAAGTCGGATTTACGAAATAAAATCCACGCAGCGACCACTGTCATGCTTTGTATTTATAAACACCGCTATTCCTCCGTCGATGAGTGTGCGCCACAAACGCCACGCTCTATACCTTTTTACATGGTCGCATTCTATTTAAGGGTAAATCGGGAAAACCGAAGTGTAGCAACATTCAGAAGGTATTATAATTTGTACACCAATGCATTTGATAGCTTAGAGCCGATGCCAACAAAATTCGCACCTCGATAAACTTTGATATACTAGTCTAACTGGTAGTCCATGTGACCTCGTTATAGCAAGAAACAATTCTCAGCTGCGGTAAAGTTGTCATGTGCCTATTTGTACTAAATCAAGCTATGAATGTCAAATGCAGTCTAGATTTGTTGTAATTGCAATTTCAATTAGAAATAGGTCTATAGGCTTATAATTGCATTTGGAACTACAGTAACACTGTTGTGAGGTAATTGGCAATTGCCTCACAAAGAATCATTACCTCAAGAGTACGGCTTCTCGTCATACTTGCGGGAATTCATGGAGTCACTGCGTCAATGGTGGCAATCATTGCACTCAGAGTATTTGAAGCAAATCTGAAATAGGTCTGCTCTTTTGGAAAATTATGAACTTGAGATTGAAATATAATTCGCAGCTCAACCCCGTACCTACTTTTTTTCATTGAATTTTCTGGCGACTAAATTTGCAAATGATTGGATGTCTCACAATACGATAGAATTCAAATCTCTCATATGCAAATTTGAAATAGTGCAAATTTCTCAAAATGCAAATAATATATGAAATTTCTAGATTTACAAAGTTATGACAGTAAAGATATCCCTGCTCAGAGCTAATTATGGGAGACATCCATGTCCAGATGCTATCATCCGGACATTACATACAGTGTACATATTTATCGAAGCTTGGTAGGAAACAAAAATCAAGTTGATCAGAAACTTTGCTTTGATAGGAACCATTTCAAGTCAACTTCACCGTTTGAATTTATGTTCCCTAACTGCCCGGCAAACCAAGGGCGTTAGACTCCTTTTAGGTACTCCTAAAATGAATATGCCCAGCCACATTTCATTTGGTTCTGTTTAACGTGAATTCATTTCAAATCTGATGACTACCTAACTGATAATCGCTCAGACATAACCGGAAATTTACCGCAGAAGTTGACATTTTTAGTTGAACTGTAGGTAAAATTAGTAGAAAATTACAATTTTTCAGGACTTTCAGGAAAAAAATTCTTTTTTCAGGACAAATCAGGACAATTTTAGAAATTTCAGGAAATTTAGAACGTACGGGAGCCTTTGATATATTAATTTTTCTGTGTAGAAAGAATATTGTCTTTTTTACATTCATATCATAAGATAAAGATCTTGAGCTGTTTTGATTTAAAAAGCTGACTCCTTACTCTCAACAATTTGATTGATGTTTGGCATGATTCTACAGTGTTGTGACATTCAAAGCAACATGTTGAATGGCAGGCCTACATATTTCACCTGAAAGAATCTTTATTTGCTGGTTTATCAGTTTTAGACTTAGTCAATGATTCATACCGGTCTTACACCTACCCATCAAACAATTTTACATACATAGATAGGCCCTCATTATTCTGAATTTTTTGCTTTTCGTGATATTTTAAAGCTCCAGCAAAGCATGTTTCTAGTCCTCACATTGGAGACTTTAAGGCTGCATCATTCGCGCAGACTATTCGTTCTAGATGAATGAGCCACCACATTCAAGTTCGGAAGCAGCAAAAGGCCGAGATATGAACTGACATCAATTATATTTTTGGTGCATTGTTAAAAGTCAGTGTAAAACATTGTCTTAAACGCGATTTGTGTATTAAACCTATCGTAAAGTTGCATGTATTCAATTTGTACTGACGGTGGTTGTTTCTATTTAACAGATCTGAAATCTTGTTGATTACACACTTACAGTGAAAATGTACGTTGAAGAGCCCATCAAGACTCCATACAACGAATCCCAAAAGAAAAGTTTGGGCTTGTATAAACTGACATATAAAAACTTATTTGATGACACATCATGTAGACAACAAGCACTGTAAAAAACTCTGAATGAATGAGCTTCAAGAGGCAGTAATTGATGTCTAGGCCTTTACATTGAATGCGGTACCTATGTTGGTCGCACATCAGCATATTTTCATAGTATCGAAGCCACATTTTTTCAAATTGCCACCAGCTTTCACAGGACTGACCAGTAAATTTTTCTTCAACGTCCCAAGATTTTTTAGCGAGAATGACAAAAAAACTCTTTTTTATGCCTGCAGTGAAAGGCACACGGAGGATATTTGGATGATTTGCCAAAATGACATACTTGCGTTCGTGCGTGCTTGTGAAAAGCGCTGATGCCAATATTCTGTGGCCATGATGGTTCGCTTATCATACGTTATCCTTACATATATGATACACAAAAAACAACGTCCTATTTGCTAGTTAGGCTATTACATTTCATGTGACCCGAGCAATCTTTCACTGCAAAAATTCGAAAACCGTTATGTACTACATCGACCAAATTATATGTCACGCCAAAATATAAAGAAGAAAAAAATGACGATCTGTTTACAAACAGTCGTCGACCCGCAATGATCACACAATTACACAATTCGCTGAACAATTGATCTTATAATTGTTATCCCATGCAGACAGACTTGATGGATTAATGTCGGCCCTCCGTCGACCTTCCTTGAAAAATCTTCATCATCTAAGAACGTTTCAATTAGTTTTTATCTAGATTTAGTAGTCACATTGCACAGATTTTCGTTGAAACGGATCTTACCATGATTTGTTGAGCTTTCTGCAGAAGTGAAAACACAAGTATTCCACAGAGTAAGTGATAGAGAAGAAAGTAGATACACTGTAAATGACATCGTAAACTGTCGTGAACATACATATAAGCGTTGACAGAGTAAACACGGAATATCAAGGAGTAGAGAACATAACACTGGCATAAGGATTTTCTTTCCATGAATTAAAATCAATTTTGCGGCTAAGAGTTCATGTATTTATTTATTTTTACAAACAAACCATGCATTAATATTGCATTTTGTAGATGGAATTAATCTTTGAAAAATGCTTTGTGCATTGCAGAATAATGAGCTCCGTGCATAATCAAGGACAAATGTATAGATAAATGACCAAGGTGTATGTGCAGTCACTTAACCAGTTCTACTCTACTACCTCTACTCTATGAGTACAACATTGGAAGTAGTTGCCTCTTGATTGGGTGAATGATTGGATGTATTTGCTAATATCTATCGGATGTACTAGTTTGATGAAAGTGAAGCAACTTGATCACGTGTGGTTGACATTCACAATAAAGAGAAGAGTCTCCGATGTTCTCTGTAGAAATAGTATGTCCAAGGCATCGTTTTCCTTGATGTGTGAGAGAATGAATCAGCAATGAGCAAGCTTATTGTCCAATTGACGAAAAAATTGGGTATGTAAAAGTCGCACTAGTGCAGCTGCATGGGTGCCTGTTTTTCAATTTTGTTCATCAAAGCGAAGAGAATGAGTTATATATATATATATATGTTTAAATACTATAAAAATATAGCAAACATATTTTTGCAAATCAATTATGAAATCAAATGCAATCATCTGCTGAAAGAGTTACGTACTCGTTAATTTATCATAGTGACTTACTCAATTGTGATGGCTAGTCAAAGCGGGTTTAACCAAAAGTTGCAGGCCATATTGAGCAAATACAAGGATGCTATTGATTCTAAGGATTTTAAATTCTTAAATCACTACATTTTGCATTGTCTGGATCGCGACATTGTCGTTTATCCGAAGCGATTTTCTGGTAACCAAGATAAAACATTCCTCAAAAAGACCGCTTGCTTGATTTTAAAGATTGTGTTGATTTTATCCCTCGTAAGCGTTAGTCTTTTATATGCCAGACATAAGGTGGATTCCTACACTGTTGATCCATACTCAGAGGATGCTACTTATTGGCTATATTTCTACAGAAAATGGGCAGTGAAACTGGGTTTTCATGAAATGAATTACTTTAGAAGTAAGTATGCATGATAGATAAGTTTTGACTGTTACTTGACTGATCATATAGATCGCATATCTATTAAATATTCACGAAGTTAAGTACCATTCAATATGATAGGCCTTTGGAGGTGGATTTTTTTCGAACGTCTGTGCATAGGATTAATTCATCTCCATTCTGTTGCACATAGTGGTATCCAAGTTACATTTTTACTTCAATCATTAATTTTCCGTTTGATTTTTCCGGTTTTATTTTGTTTAACTACATCCATTTTCTTTTGATCTCCTTGACATTTATCCTTTGCTATGGCTATTACTAAAACACACCGAGGGCCAAAATGAAAATTGCTAAAATACACCGAACCCCAAAATATCACATAAGGAGGCATTTTCAGGTCAAATAACCGATGTAAATGGAAAGAGCGTGCTAATTAACCCTCCGAGGCACACTGACATTAACATTAACAGCATGTGGGCGAGAAACAAATGTAGGTGACATTTTGTCGAGCTGATTCTAGGGGACGTGGCAGGTTGAATTTCAAAATGGTGAAAAAAAGTCTAGACCTATCTACAGTGCAACTGACATGAATGGTCAGGAGACATTTTTGGTAGAGGTTCAACTTTCAACTTTTCACCTATCAAAATGACCATTGACAGGACAACATTTAACGTAATTTCCGTCCTATAAGGCACACCCGTGCATAAGGCGCACAAGCCGATTTTTAGGTAATTTCGTATTTTTACAACAGATAAGGCGCACATATGTAATTATAGATATTATCGCAACCAGTAGGAAATAATGTTTGTTAGAAATACTGGTACTACCGGCAGTTAAGAAAAAGCAACAACTTCTTCTAAGTAGACAAGTTGATTTACGAGGCCTATCTGAAAAATTAGATAGGATTGTGATCGTTATGATATCTTGGTCTGAAAAATATTCCAACAAAAAATGTTCATTTAAACAACTGGGTATATAAAAAACTGACAAAATCAGTCATGCCAGTATTCTTGACTCACTCAACACAACACTCCGAAAATCCTGAGAAGTCAGAGTCTTCTGTGTTGGAGATAAACAATTGCTGTATGTGGGGAGCGTCAATGTTTGCTTCAGTGTCTGAACCTTAAAAATTATTTTGACCATGGATAAGGCGCACTAGCTGTTTTCGAGGAAAAAAGTCGCGCCTTATAGGCCGGAAATTACAGTAAGCTTGTTGAAGTGTTTTTCAAGTGCGAGCTATAGCTATAGGAAAAGCTCGAGTAACAACTCTCTTCAGTCGAGAAATAGAGTTGAATTTGTCATTGTGGGCAGATAAGATATGTTGCTGGAAGGGTATGAGAGACTTAGGCTGGAGACAGAAGGACATATAGCTAGGGGCACCACCCCGGACACATTTATGAACAAGGATTTCTAGAATGCTATTCCGTCTAATTTGACTAAAACACTATACAGGTTGTCTCAAAACGAAGGAAAAAAGTTTTTCGTAAAAATGACGCACTTAAAATTACGCTATTTCGAAGACAATTACAGTTTTCGAATCTTCAGAAAATGAGGTTTTTTGTGATATACAATTTATTACTTAACAAAACAAAAATCGCTTGATTTGAATGACTTTTGAAAAAGTAAGGTTTTAAGTCACATAACGTCCTCAAAATCCCTTCCATCGGTTTGTAGCATCAAATCTTCACAATAGCATCAACATATGCTTTCTTCTTTCTTTTGTCAATAACGGTTCAAGCAACGGTTCACCAACGTTCAAGCATGGTCTTTGTATGACGCGGGCATGATTTCTGTTCCCTTCGATCATGCATTGTTGCTTGTCCTTGCAGTCGATTACAGCTGTGACGTAGCTTTTGCACGCCTCTCTCGATCAATGACTGACGTGACTGATCAATTCTTGTACTCAGTTTTCATCATTCACAACGAAAAGCTCCGAAAGTCGTTTCGTGTTCCAAGAATTTGTCTTTGCCATGGATCTCAAGATGAAAATTGATCTTATTCGCTGTTACTATGCCAACGGGAATTCACCGACAAACGCGATTAGACAATTGAAACGCGAAAGTAATTTGATTAGGGATCCTTGCACTTGTTCTGCGGTATCAAAGTTGGTTTCGAAATTCGAAGAAACTGGAAGTGTCTTGAATCAGCGTCATGAGAGGTCGTCTTTAGAGGAAGAACGTCAGGAGACTGTCGAAGGCGCAGTTCATGGTGCTGATGGTAAGACGTCTGTCAGAAGACTATCAAATGAGACCGGCATTCCAGCTGCATCAGTTCATCGAATTCTGAAGCACATGAGCATGCGACCTTATCGACTTCAGCTGCCTCATGACTTACAAGCAGCTGATTTTGATCAACGAGTTGAATTTGGACAGTGGTTTTTGAGAAACCAGGATCTCCTACCTAACATCTTCTGGAGTGATGAAGCCTACTTCCATCTCGATGGAGCTATCAGTCGGTATCATTGCCGGATCTGGAATGAGGAAAAGCCTAGAGAATTTCTAACCAAGCCCCTTCATCCCGAAAAGTTATGCGCGTGGATCGGATTCAATGCTTCATTCATCATCGAACCTTTTTTCTTTGACCAAACGGTGAATTCAGCAAATTATCTCGAAATGTTGCAGAACCACGTTCGTCCCGAGTTGGGTAGAAGAAGAAGGATACAATCAACAATTTTCATGCAAGACGGGGACTCCGGCTCATTATGCAACTAAAGTCCGGCGATACTTGGAGGCGACATTTGGTGCTGACCACGTAATCTCCAGAGGGTGCGAACGAACTTGGCCATCACGGTCGCCAGACCTCACACCAGTGGATTACTGGTTTTGGGGAACCCTGAAGGCTAGAGTCTTTCACTATCAAAGTCCGAGAAGCCTGGAGCATCTGCGACATCGCATTCAAGAAGAATGTTCACGGATATCCGTTGCAGAATTGAGAAGCGCCATTGCTTCTTTTCCACGACGTGTGGATTTGATGCTACAAGCCGGTGGAAGGCATTTTGAAGACGTTTTGTGACTTAAAACCTCACTTTTTTAAAAGTCATTCAAATCAAGCGATTTTTGTTTTGTGAACTAATAAATTGTATATCACAAAAAAACTCATTTTCTGAAGATTCGAAAACTGTAAGTGTCTTCGAAATAGCGTAATTTTAAGTGCGTCATTTTTACGAAAAACTTTTTTCCTTCGTTTTGAGACAACCTGTACATGTAGGTGCTGATCTAGGGATGTTACGTTGTCACGAGGGTGAGCATTGACCAGAGCTGATCGCTGTCGTGGACAGTTGATTGGAGTTTTGATAAGATACGAAGCCACGAAGAAGGATGTCATGATGGTCTGAGTCAAAGGCGGATGGTGAATCGAAAACAGCAATGAGACATTAAATCACCTATGTCAACGGCTAGCATTATATCAGAAGGATGTCACTTTCAAGAGCGTTGCTTCTGCCGAATGAAAATTTCGGTGAGCGGTGAAGGAGGGCGTAATTGTTGGGTTGCTGCAAGGCTTTCCGGGAAACAAAGCGCTCGAGGACCTATAGGGTAATCAATTTTGAGATCGGTCTGTGGGATGAAACTTCATCGGAAAAGGGATTGTCTTTCTTCCGGATGGTGTTGATAACAGCTTCTTTCCACAGAGAAGGGGTAATGCGGACAATGCTTGAAATAAGGATGTCTTTGTTCGGTTTCAGATCAGTCGGGAGACAATCGTGTTAATGTTGCTTAATTGGAAGAATTGATATAGTCTCTGTGTGAAGTAGGCGAAAAAAGATCCAGTCAGACCAATGGAAAATTAAAGGAGAAAGAGGGAACTGCGAACTCGACAACGCTGTATTATTCGACAGTGCCGATTTTGTCAAGACAGAAGTCATTTCGTGATCATAGAGTTGTGCAAGATGATCTATATCTGCAGAAGCTGGTAAAGTGAGACATAGCTTGGAACTGCAGAGTGATGACTGGAAAACTCCATGTTCAGTGAATGCCATGGACGTGTTGTGATGGTGCGATAGGCAGGTGGACCATTTGATACGGCGATAAGCTGAAAGGCCAGTATCCGTAATGTCGACATTGGGTACAAGGAGATCACTACTTCATACAGCTATGTCAATGGTTCCACCATTGTCTTGAGTAGGACATGTAACTCAGATTTCCAATCCTTGGGAACGCAGAAGGTCAACAAGTGCGTGCATGAGTTGTGTCGATTACCTCATCCAGCTTGCAAGAGAGAAAAAGCGCATATTGAAAAAAAGTGTAAGTGCTAGTGATGAGTAGAGTGTCTTGCTGCATTGGTCAGCACGTGGTGGAGCTTGCAGAGAGCCAACCAAGAGATGGCAGATGAGCGGTTGGAACAAGCGGGCATGACTCCATGTAGTCTCGATCATAGGTAACGTGCTTGATGAATACTGACTGCTTGCCATTTGTTCTCAGTAAACGAAAACGCCAGTTTTCGCTTTGTCGAGCGAGAGATTGGGAGCTCTGAAGAACGTAGGCACAGTGGATCATCACATGAGTAGCACAAAGCAGCTGATACCTTAACTACTGTATCGATTGAAAAAGCTTATAGTGATGACGCAGCATTCGTGACGTATCACTTTGTGACTCATAAAAGTAGGAGAATAAATTGAGTCACTGAGTACGCATAGTATCACACGTGCGTAGAAAAGTACAACACAAGAACGAATTCTTATACTTCTATATCCCATATATTTCAGATAGTGTTAATCTCAAAATCAAGGAAAAAGTCAGGTTAGTGTACTTAAAAGGTAATGAATATAATACACAATCGTTGTGAATGTTAGTCCTAAAAAGGACTGATAGGCGTTCACGGCGGTCAGCGGGTAAGATACTAGTACACTCGTACATGCAAGGAATAAAACATCAGGCGCACAGAAAAATAAGACGAAATTTACAAGATGTGAACAGTCCAGAAAGGCTAACAAAAATCGAAAAGAAAACAATCTTTCCAAAATTATGTCCGACTTTATCATCGATCTAATGCTATACAAATGATGTTACAAAAACCTAAAAAGTGAAACAGTGTACTTCAATCAATTGCAGAAATACAAATAGGAACATATGCCTTAGCGAATTAGCAAACATTTTTACATAGGAAACACAGTCAGATTTCTGCGCACGCGAATCAATGAACATCTCACTCACCATTGTTCCTATGTTTACAAACACCTCAATAATGATTTAACAGTGATTGACAGAGATATCAATGCCATCAACTTACGCCTTCGATATTCTGTGCTAATCAAAAGACTATGTCCTACAATAACTAAAAGGGAGGAATGCACAGAATATCAATCACTGATTTTTGAACTTTGATGTCTTCCTTTTCAACATTGTATCTGCTTGATAAGGCCGTCTTAACGATGAAAATTTGCAAAAAAAGATCAACTTTGCCACATTTTTATTTTATAAGTTTGGCTTAAAACCTTTAAATAAATATAACAAATGCTGCTTAAAATAAATTACAACATCTTGCTAAACTCAAATTTTTGACAATAATATCACAGATAAAGAAAAAGGGAACATTCAACGATTTACAGCGACTGAAAGTAAAAATTCAATGTCACGCAATATTGCGTATCATAAGAAGACATAAATAAGGCACAAAGAACGCATTCTGCGCGCTGCGTTAACTTCAGGTAAACATAAGTGGCCATTACGGCGTATGCCAGACGGTACAAAGCTATGAAGAGGATGTACATGTACGTCGAATTTTTTTGATTTTCTGAAATAATTAATTGATCGATTTTTTCGCAATGAGAAAAGCGAAGGGAAATCGTCACATTTACAATGCTTCCCACAAATTATGACATGACTACGTTGATAGCACATATTTCAAGTGATTTTGGCAGCCATGCAAGCAAGGCAGCAGCATATAAAAGCAAGGACAAAATTATGGAGTTACATGCATTCACTGTTTGGGCTCGCGATAACAAATGTTTTAAGAGACGTAATTTAGGTATAGAACCTCAGGAAAGAGGTTCTCACTACATGATCAACATGGATTTCTTTTAAGAAATGGTTGAATCATTGGTTACAACAGCATTGCATTAATAAACCCCGTGATGGAGAGAGCCATCAGTCGTCTTCAAGGCTACTTCAACTAATGTACTCTATTATAAATGAGTTCTGTGATGATTTTCGTCAACGTATGAGAATCATTCATTTCATAGAAGTCTAAACCAGCCATTCAGGAAAATATTTTAATACTTCAAGGAAATTATTGATGTATGAACATCATTGAATATCTATAGAGAATGACAGCTATTAAGTCAATACAAGACACCACACTCGCCCGACCTAGGAATCGAACCGAAGTCCGCGGTGGCGACGAGCTCGCACCTTCTTCATCAGGCCACGCTGACGGTTCAAAAGGAATGCGAGTGAAGTCAGAAGTCATCTCTAAGTGATATCGACAGCATATTGTCCTATTATTATTGACAGAATCATTATTATATTATTATTATTATCACACGACTCGATGAATCGGTCAGGGAATCAAGAGTGTTGGTGTCGGGCATTGATTTAACAGCTGTCATTCTCTTTAGATATTCAATGAACTACAGCAGACCTCTGTTGTCAATATGGACATCATATTTTGAAAACTCCTTATTGTTTTTCAGGGTTATACGAGCAGGACTGTATGATCAGCAACCCTTTCTTCAAACCAAAATCAAGACCATGTCACTGCGGCTTCCAACTAAAGCGGTACAAATTAAACTCAACACTGTCAGAAAAGGCTCAACAGTCGTTTATGCGGAAACTGAAATCGAAAGGCACCGATCCCTTTATTATGAAGGTAAATTGATTTTATCAAAGTACTTTCAGTTTCTTTTCATGAATGTAGAAGGTATCGCGTGAACAGTTGAAGCAATAGGTACATTGTATATGCTTTAATTACGGAAAGCTGACTTTCGCCTTCAGTCAACATTTTCTTATGCAGGCACCGTATCTATCCCCATTAGCTACCAGAAAAAGTTGCCATGTTATTTAGATTTTATTTTATTTTGTCCTAGCATGGTATCGGCAGTTAAGTCTCGTAAGATGAAAGTATTTTATAAGACAGTTGTTAGTTGTAAAGCTAAAACCTTGTTATTGAATGATATTTAATTGTATCAATTCTAAAGAACAATTCGACGCGCGGTCATAATGGAAAAAGAAAAATAATCAAAAGTTATTTGAACAGAATAATTATTTCGACGGTCTGGCCGCTTCAGCTATACATCTGTACGAGTTTCTGCAGCCAGACCGAGGCCGAAAATGAGACTTTCACAGAAAGATGTACACCCTTTCCCTACTACGAATCTGCGCGTCTGCCGAGTTCTAAGTGGTTCCTCTTCTTGTCAGACAGGATAAAAAAACACCTGTTAATCCAATCGGACGCAGATTGAAGTTTTTGTGAACAGAAAATTTCTGTGTTTCTGCTTATTAAGTTAAAAAAAGTAAGTCTGGAGCCATAATTTTTGAGATGGAATGTCTTCAGATCCTTGTGCTGTTTTCATGTTTCTTATCGGCAAGAAATGCGACAATCTGGTTGAATGTGGATTAAATTACTCAAAATCTTCGTGTTTTCTGATCTTAGGAGGATTGCCAAATCTGAATGCGTTTAGCTTCATAGACGAGGGTGCATGAACATGATAGGAAATCATCTAAAGACGTTCATGTCAAAAATTATGACTGTGCGCTTAGTACAAGTACTTTTCGTTTAATCAGAGAAAATGTAGAAAATTTCATTTTAACCATATACTTCAATCTGCGTCCCATGGGATCAACATGTGTTTTCTTTGATTGTATCTGACAAAAAAGAACATAGAGTAGGGATATATAGGTAGAGTGTCAACTCAAAAAAGTGTCTGTATACAGTGAAAATTTTTATATGAAAAGATTCAGTTTTTTGTGGAGATTACGTTCTCGTGGTCCAAAACATTATTTGAGCAGTTCTAAAAATAGTAAAAATTTTGCCAATTTATATACTACCGAGATGACTTCCCCATCTAAGTAGTATGCAACAAGTTGGATATCAAAAGGAATGAATATTTGCTAATAAGCATCCTAACTAAGCGGAAATATAAGCTGATTATCAAGGGAATTTCATGATCCGTATTATAATGGAAGTCTTCATGAAAAAGTCGACATCTTATTGTGCTTTCTTGGCTGAAATTTCATATTTCTAATTCATGAAAGCAATAGCAGGTCATCGACTTGCCAACTTAACAAATATTGCCTCTGCAAGGCTGTCATGACACGGACAATCTGTAAAGTAATATCATTTCCTTCTGTTTTGCTATCATGATCAGTCAATTCCGCTGTAATTTCTTCAAAACTGCATAAGTGTGCATATTTCACATTTTGAAACAATTCCGACTGTATCTCCCTTGAGTTCATTTAATAAAATCGAAAGTGTATACACATTGGGGATTTAATAAATGCGGAGTTACCACTCTACCTAACATACTTACTCTATGAAGAGGAACTAACTAGAACTCGGCAGACGTGCAGATCGGTAGTAGCCATGGGGCCGCTGTTCGATAACACACTTAACGACCTATATTGACTACCCGCAGTGGTTAACGTCACTGTCCAGTAGATGGTAACACAGTGCCGTATCCCACGCCGCAATAGCTGCCATTCTTCCTGTCGGCTTCGTCCAGCACACGCAGTTCGAGTGATGCGCAGCTGCCGCACCTCAGGGCATTATTATCGTATGGGGCAAGTTCGGGTCGCTCACTTCCGCCTGTATACACATCTTTCAATAAGAGAACCATCTCAAAACCATGGCATCCGTGAAGCAGCTTATCACGGTGCAATGCTTCGCCTCAAACGTTACCATTAACAACGAAATTTTGCCGGATCTTGGTTATATGTACAGATAAGTCACGTTTTAGGTATTGATATGGCTGATTTGCGCATGGAAAACAACTCAGGAGAATACACAGATGCATTATTAGATGCGGAGTTATGAGACTAACAAATCAGGCGACAAAACATTGAGTCCGAATCCGTCGCAGGGAATCAATCGGACTAATGCGACACCCGGATGCATGTGACTCTAATTAATCGTTTAAAAATCTGTGAAATGACATTCTGCAAGACTAAGTAAGTGCCTTCGAATGAAATTAAGAGCGACTTGAAGATATCTAAGGCGTAAAAATGAATAAAAAAAGTAAGAAAAAACAGCACAACTTGAATGTGCGCTACTACTTAAATATCTAGTAAGTAGTATTATAAGAATGTATTCGATCACTATGGTATGTTAATCTAATTGATCATAGTGTAATTAAAAGAGTTATGATATTTCATACAGTTGATATTTAAAGTAAGAGATGTGATGCCGGTAAATATAACAGCAGAATGAAATAAAGTTTAATGAAATGTAATAGAAATCATTTGCATGTAATACCTTTCCAAAGCAGGTCATGAATATGACCTTCAAGGGTGTTGAATTCAACGATTTCTGATGTGATATTGATATGCTCTCTCTCACCACAGGCAGCATTGGACAGTCCTGTCTCTTATCCAAGGTTGAGATCACTGGTGTTGGACGCGTTTGAAGATATGACTTCGGGTCACAGCTTCATCACCACCCTCAGCGGATCATCAGCAGGGTCCGATATTCAGTCACTCTTCCGAGACAGCGAGGAACCCCCGCGTTACTCAAACATAGGTTGGTAAGTGCTAAGACATTGCAAGGTCTGCTTCCGCACGATGAAATGTTTCGCTCTCCACAGGTCCATGAACTTCGTCGGAGCCGCTTCGCATATGCGCAAACTATTTCCAAAACCTTTCTTCGTCCCATTCTCTCAGGAAGCGCATCTTGCTCGAAGAGTCTTCATGTTTGGAGCCGAAGCACCAAAAGGATCAGTGGTAATTGAAAATACTCAAAACTGAAGATATTTCCTAAATTCGGAAGTTTCCAGTCATGTTCTCCTTTAAAAAATGTCAACTGTTCGGAATTTACTTTGTTCATGAAATGAAGTCGAAAAGCGGCAGGACCACAGAATTAGATTCATCCGCGCGCGCTTCGCTTTCTTATGAATGAAGGGTTATATGTAGCCTTAATATCGAAATGGCACATCACAGAATTAGACAACTTGCTCCTTCTCGAATTGATAATTCGTGTATCGCTTGCTATTGGAAATGGCAAACAATAAGCTGTCAGCAGAGGACATCAGAGCCAGTGAGAGATGCGTGCGTGCTGTGATATCACTTCGCAAACACCAAAACACACACATTGGCTGACATTCGATTCAGTGTATGCACTATACAGTGAGAAATGCCGAGGAGAGGATGTGAGAACATCAAGTGAACTAATTTTCGTACGCCTGTTACTTTTAATAATGATCCGAAGGGCCAACATTATGGAGAAAACTTGTGCGCAATGATCTGAATTCTTCGAATCTGAAGGAATTTTGGCAATCGAAGCATTTTGCTGGAACTCACATTAATCTGCAAGCGACGCACGACTTTTTTCCTATCTCCGTGTATTAGGAATTCCTTTTTGCCCACATAATAAGTTCCTCGATGTGCCGGCGATTTCAAATAAATCACACTTCTAGCAAACCAAAGCAGATGAGAAAAATATTTAATTCTGTGGGCAGGACAGATGTCCCTGCCTACTGGGAATCGATCCCATTCATCGAAATGTTTCCGCGACCCAACTTCCAACGAGGCTGCGAACCACTAAATTCATGAATGTGTCAGAAACAAGCATGCTTCACGCAAAGCACATCAAATTACACCACTGGCTTGTTTTAATAACGATAACAACCGGTTCTAATGATTCCAAACAGGCAAGACATTTTCGTAGTAATGCCAGGAACAAGGGCGCTAAGATCGACGTCGTGAAAGCAGAAAATATTGCGCTTTAATTGTCTATCCATGGTCTCCATTTAAGTATTAGTAATATACGCTCATATTTCTGAATACCAGCTGTAAACGATGTATTTCTACCATTTAAGTCTTCGCCGAAGTATTTTATTAGTCTATTCATTCTAGCTTTTAACCTTCTAACCAATAAATATCACTCCACTTCGAGTCAGCTCCTGTACAACTTGCTTATCTGAGAATAGACAGTAACAGCATACATCAAGAGGTAAGAAGAACAGCAAAGCTCTCAAGAAGTGAAGCATTGAAAAAGAAGAACTAGAAAAACCAGTAGACTATGCTGAAAAGTCGTGTCAAAATGACACGTCTAAAGGTAGCTGACGGGTAACAAAAATAACTGAGCAACATGATGGCACAACAATTAATATTCGAATGCTCTGAGACCATGTTTCTTTCATGATGAATATCCTCCCTGTATGAATGTACATGCACATCAGTATTATCAACCTGTTTATGTTAAGTCACATGGTGTTCGATGCCTTGATGAGCATGCTTGAGTACGTCAGAAACCACGCTGCAATGGGCCTAAAAATGCATTGAACTTGTATAGACTTCTTATGAAGGAGCGCTACCCATGAAATCTCATAAGGACACAAAGCTCGCCATCGGCAGGTTCATTGCGCATGTGCTTTCGATTACGAAATTTCTCCAGATGCAATGTACTTTTTGTGTTTGCAACTTTTCAAGCATCATTATATATCATCATAGCAACTTATATCTACTTCGTCAATTTATCTTGTTTTGGAATGGTGTAGCTCGAGCATCATTGGTGGAACCCATGTGCCGTTATTGAAAGCCATTAATGTGGTAGAACGCCATTTTTCGATTAATCAATGTCATATTAGTCATATTATAGGCCTACATATTGCCAGCGAGCTCATATTAACATAATGTCCTTATACACAAGGCTAGCATCCAAAATTAGTCAGGCGCATCTCATTGTATTAGTTATATAGATTTTAAATTTTCAAGATCATTCTTAAATAGCAAACAAATTACTTTTGTATTATTCTGCTGTATAGGTTTGCATGCACACAATTGTCATTTAAAACATACGACCACCACAAAGAATAGTACAGCAGGCTTTATGCGTACTTAAAAGTATAGAACGTGGGTTGATAAAAGGCCTAAAAGTCTGCTACGGCCTTTTAAAAGTGGTGGCCCGTTATCCCAACTTGATTACCCACCATTTGTACAACTTATTGTACCTATGTGGGGCTAGTCGGTAACTCTTCCGGCCAGTTGCCATCAGACTACCGCAAGACTTAAAGCTATGAAAAAGTCAACAAGTGCTCATCTTATGCATCATTGGCTAAGACTGGTCTTTTAACTTATTTTCCAATTATCAGCGTAGTAGTAGTTTATAGTAGTTATTTTCAACCTCCTGGTGAAGTGGTCTATGTAAACCCCTAATCTGTCAATTTGCAATATCAGTAAGGAAATTGGTCAAACAGTATTGATTGATTCTATAGATAACCGTCAATACTATGGCATTCACTGTAACATGCAGTGGCGTCGTGTGCGCCCAGACCATAGGCCTTCACTCGGCATTGGAATACTATTTCCATACCAGAAATTTTTATGTTACAACATAAATTTTCATAAAAGTTGAATTTTTGATAACAATTTCCCGAACATTTTTTAAGGCCAAGTGAATGTGCACATGAGAACTGATTGCTTATGTCTTACTCAAGGAACTGATTACTATATCCCCTCTCTGTCCAGACCACATTTTCTCGAGAAAAAAGGAGGTAAGGCCAACAGTTTCTTGCGTTTCTCATGGCCGGTCAGCCGCTCACATGTTTGAAATTCTGAACCATTAAAATGTCTTGTGTATTTCTTATTTCTTTCTCTGTGAGTACTTTCAATTTTTATATCAGGTGTTGGCCTACCTTGCTTGACGACTGTCATCTTTTCAGTATATTCCCTTCTGACGAAAGGCGTGATTTGATCTCATCTGCAGTGCTAAACATAGTGTCACATCAATGACGTAAAAACAAATTATGGAATTCTACCGAATCTGGGTGTTCGAGTCAGATGCATTACTCTGCATTCATTGGAGAACGCTCATCATCTGATCACAGTCTTGTCAGAACGTCAGCCATCTGCTATTCTTGACGTAGTGGCCTCTCTGACATCAAGCAAATCCAGGAACAATTGGGTTGCGCTTCCCGCGCGCCTCGATCAAGAATCGCATAGAATTTCATTGCAAAAATTGGTGAAGGCAAAGCATCATGTCTATCGGAAAAGCCAATATTGGCGCGGGCGCGTGCGCTTACTGCCTCACACGCACACAACTCACTTTCGCTCTGTCTGAACATCAGTGCTCCGTCTGAACACACGACCAGCTTGTGTGTCTAATTGTTCGAAGAAAACAGCTGTCATTCGAGCACGTGCTGCAAAACTATTCACTCTTGAGGTTGAGTCTGACTTTGAGACGGAAAGCTGTGCACAGCTGTCACGAGAAGCTATCGAATTTAAATGAATGATGACACTTTTCATTTTTATAATTGTTGGAAAATTATTTTTGAGGATGCGCCGAAGGCCTCGCAGGTACGGAGAAGACGCCACTGGTAACATGGCATTATCTATTTTCCCCATAGAATTGGATCTTTCATGCATTCGCGTGCATGAATGTAGATTCATATCTACAACTTTCTACAACAGTATCTACTTCTTATCTACAACATTCTACAACTATCAACTGATCCAGGTAGTGATATCAAATGATGCAGTATCAGCTACTTTATACACTGTAAATCGCTGGATACGAAAATTACATACAAACATATACCAAAATCACATACAATTTGAAACGAACATCTGATACGAGATTCTGGCATGTCTACAGAGATCTGGTATGTTTTTCATACCACATCTCACTTACTTTCGTATGCGATTGATATGTAGCTATACGAACTATTCTATCTGTGATTGGCTGCTTTACACTGAAATACTAATTGTTGGTATGTTTTATATACGAGACCAGATGGAAATTCATCCTTATTCGTATGCCTCTGGTATGTGTTTGGTATGTGTAGCTTTAAGTCACATAGCAAAAAATATGTATATATTACATACTACTGTCAAATAACTTTTTTCAGTAATGACAGTCGTGAATATTTTTTGCTTGATAGAGTGATATGTAACTAGAATAGATTTATTGTGAATTTTATGCTCCACGAGTCTGTCGTCGTTGCTACTTGTCTAGCAACATCAACAGGACGTTTAGATAACTCTACTGTATGACCCAAGTTGATAAACATCATTTGATTTAAACGATATCTTTAGTGAACTTCAAAGTCTTAGTCATTTTATTATTTGTAAGTAGCTACTAAATAGGTCAAATCTTAGTTTGTATTTGCTCTTAAATCCTGTCCGATGATCATCATAGATCAGAGCACTGAATGGATTGATTAACATGTCGTTGAAATGAAGCATTTGACGTCGTTTTATTTCAGAATCTGTCGCCAGACTCAGATACGTTTGATGGTGCTTTCTACATTCATGCCTGGGGTCATCGCAATTTTACTTTACAATCAGATCCAACTTGTAAATGCACAGGAGAATCGATTTCGTTCGAGTTGAAGGAAGGTGATATCGGTAAGTCTTGATTCAAATTAATTTTCACATGCACTGGTCTCTGTTCCATAAAAATCAGTGCAATAATCGTGCGCATTCAAGCAGCGACGATCGACGTCGAATGATTCAATAAATGAATTAAATAAACCTTAAAGTTGGGTCGACTAGCCTTTTGCAAGTATTACACATCCTCCTCTGTACTAGGGCATGGATCTCTATGTTGTAGGTAATATGCTAGACTTTCCTTGTGACATCGAGATTGGGGACAAATTTAAAGTTTTGTGGAATTCGAATTTAAACTGGAATACACATTTTGTTGATGTTGAAACACGCTGTTCTAGACGTTTATATAGGTTTTACCACGCATGTATCCACGTAAGAAAGTCATCAGTTAATATATTTTCAAGAATATTATATTTTAGTGGCATTTAGTTACATGACTGCAAGACCACTTTACAATGATAATAAAAGCATAGACTAAAAGAATAAAAGTGTATAAAAATGATTCTTTACCTGTTTCTTGAACTCACAAAGACTGTCAATTTGCCTGAGATGAGAAGGAAGACGTACTGCAGCAACGATAAAAGATCGACCTCCCAAGGTCGGTCGACGAATTCTGGGAACCAGGAAAAGTCGCTCATCAGAGGAGCGAAGTTGATATCCACGAGATATTGATGACACTTTGAAAATCCGAGACAAGGTAAGTAGGCGCCAGTTGATGATAGCAGGAGAAGGCAAGACTGCACAATCTATAGTCAATGCGTTAGTCAATTGGTAACCAGCAAAGATCTCTGAGCATCTGAATATGACACGATCGAATATCATACGGTCTAGTTAGAGCAGTCAGTTGTCCATGAATGTGAAAGTCAGTCAATAGTCATTCATGGACAACTGACTGAATGAATCGGACAACTGCCTGATCAATATTGACAATCGATCGTGTCAAATTAACTGATGACTTTCTTACGTGGATACATGAGTGGTAAAACCTATGCATGTTGATAGTTTTGAGAACTACTTTGAATCATGACGAGCTATGGATTATATTTGTGTCAAATATGAAAAGTGTGCTACTGTATGCTACTTAACCTTTTGGAGAACTGTCTTATTTTTGTAAGCGCATCATCCGCAAGATTTTTAAGCGTGGAAAGAAGATTATCTGTCCTAACATGTGCAAGAGTGCCAGCACTTTCGAGAACTTTTTAAGAAGACGCTGGAAATACTTGAAGATTTTCACGTTAAATGTTACGAATCTGATCATCCTCTACACAATGAAACGTCACATTTAAGAAACTGTCGCATTCTTCATTGAGGCAACCTGCACAAAACTCCGGCTAGTCTGTCACACGATTTTCCACCATTGTAATTGTTTTAATTTCGATTTCTTCGGCTTCCTGTATTCTTCCAATTTTTCAGCCGCGTCGTGATTTAATTTAATTATCCTGAAGGCAATGCACCATTTGGATTGCAACCAGCTGACCGGGACGGTTTTAATAACACCGGCCTGGCCCCGGTCGCCAAAACGTGGCTGGTTTGAGACTTGGCATGCGGTTTTTTTAAAGCAAATGCTTCGTCTTGGAGAATAGAAGAGACCAAAGGTTCGAATAATTTAGCGCTGATGATAACCTGTGATAATTCGAAGGAGTGAAATTAGGCCGACAGCAAGTACATTTCAGTAGGATTTGATAATCTCGATTTCAAATATATTCAAAATTTTCAATGTTTTAAAATGTCAATATCTTCTATGCAGCAACATTTTCAATAACTGCGAAGCATGGAATGAAGCTGAATCATTAAGCTTTAATCATGAATTAATTAACCACCATTTGACGAAATAAATGCACCAACCGGGGGTGGGGGCTGCGGGGGGGGGCTGCGTGGGCACTTGGCCCCCGCAAAAAATTGACAATGTTTCATGCCCTTCTCCCATAATTCAATTGATGTTCAACATTTTCATTCAAGTGAAAACGATGCCGCAAAGCGTAGGATGGATGCGATTATGTCATACTTGACAGACAGTGGATAATCAAACAAACAAGAAGAAGAATTAACTCATTGCATTTATTATGATAACGTATCAGAGACTGTTTAAAACAATTTGTTTAAAATTGTGTTTAAAATGTCTACGTCTTGTCAGGCGAAAAATGTTGGGATGCAATCTACGGCGATTGTTTCCGTGGTAAGTGAAGTGTAATTTCATCAGCCCTTATCAGTTTTAAGGGACGTTCAGTATTGAAAGTCCATTGTTACCCTAGGGAAACCCGATCACAAGCAGCAGGTGCCCCTCAAGGCTCTGGGCGAGTCCCTCTATCAGTATTATTTATTTACATATGTTGGATCTTCAGTATGGTGGCATGGAGGGTCCCTTCTTAAGTATAAGGAGCCCTGTGTTAGTCATTGCTATTTATATTCAACAGTAGGCCTACTTTGCCTCTAAATGACCGATTGACTCGGAAAATAAAATCTCAATAATTTTCAAGAAAAGGTCTTGTGGATTTGAATGTGCGGAATATTCATGGGAATATTTAAATGGCTGCACCTTGTGTGCTTGAATATACGCAGAACCTTTTCGATTACTTTGATCAATGAATAAACTAGAAGTTGAATGGAAGTGTCTGGAAAAGCCTATTCAACTAATACGCGCCTGATGTGGCATATGACATACACGTGTTTGCGCACACCTAAATTTTATTTTCAATGTCAGCAGTATTTTAGGATATATTTCATAGTTATACTGTGGTTGAAAAACTCAGGCATAGAAAGTACCCTTCTGATTTGGTGCCCATGTCCCTTTCATCGTCTTCCGCGCCGTCCGTACACAGCATCGTCCAATACATGCAATTATTCCAACATCGCCACCTTTTTCAAACAAAAAATTTTGGATTGTCAAATTTTTGCTGTCAAGTTGATGAACTGGAGAAGTTAAGTGCCTACCGATACTGTAGCAAGCAATGTGTGCAACAATCAATCACAATAGAGAAAAATCTACCCAGTGTGTCATAGCACACGTGCAATTATTTTAGCATATGACCGCCTAATTGCTTGCATTGATCCTTCATTAAAGCCCATGGCCAGGGAGCTTCCCAGATCCGATACCCATCAAAAATTGTTGCAGCATTCTGAAAAGAAAATTTGTTAAGAAGTCAACGACTTCAACAGTCATTGAAGAATGCTATTACCCGAAGAAGTCGACCCACACGAAGGCCTATTGCATCAATGTCTGAAGAACGTATTTCTGCAGTGATTAGAGCACGAGGAAAGCATGCAAAAATACTGACGAACCTACTGAACTCACTGTTTGCAAATGTTCTCATTTTTAAAGCATCAATTTGCCATTCAGTGAAATTGAATTAATGTGGCATGTATAAATCAGATTTTCTGAACTTATGTAGAAATATCTATAATTTGAACACAATGCAATCAATTCTGGCCGCGACTGTTGATGGTGAGGAATTATTCCAAGTCAATCGATTTGTCAACTCAACACTGTCTTAAAATGTGAATTTCTATCCTTGGTTTCTTACTCTTGCACATTATTGGAGCAATCATGATCATGTAATTTTCCACGAGACAAGAAAAATATCGCTACCGAAATTCAACACGATTATTAATTTTTACAAGTGAAGTTTCCCAAGATTATATTGTAAACAGTTAAAGAGCGTCTTAAAATTGGGGAAGCGATATTTTTCTTACCTCGCAGAAAATTGCACAATGAACCTCTGGTGCAAGACAACGACGCAATTCTGATCAATGTTCCACAGATGAGTTTGAAATTATTATAAAGGATTTTTTCGTGAGTTTGCTTTCTAGTTTTACTGACTTTGTGTTGGCAAGTGTACGCCATAATGCGATTATCCAGGCTAACGCTTTAATTGTGACAGAGAATAAAGTTCGTCAGAACGATTTCTACAGGGAACGTGGCCGAAACTGTATGCCTTCTACAAATCTGCGCGTCTGCCGAGTTCTAGGTGAGTTCTCTTCTTGTCAGACACGATCAAAGAAAATCACATGTTACCTCCAATGGGCGCAGATTGAAGTTTTGTCAAAAATGAAATTTCCATGTTTTCGCATATTAAGTTAAAAGCAGTAAGTCTAGAGCCATAATTTTTGACATGGAATGTCCAGGTCATCTGCTATCATATGCATGTGTTGTTATTCTGATCGGCAACGTTGCCAGAATTTTGTTAAATGTGGATTAAATTGCTTAAAATGCTTGTGTTTGCCCACATGATGAAGTTTGCCAAATCTGAGTGTGTTAAGCTTCATAGAAAGGGTTGCGTGATAGGAAATGACTTGAAGACTTTCCAACACAAAAATTATGACTCTAGACTTAGTACTTTTTGCTTATTCAGAGAAAATATAGAAAATTTCATTTTTGACAAAAAATTTCAATCAACGTCCGATTGGATTAACATTTGTTTTTTATTGTGTCTTACAAGAAGAGGAAACAGGTAGAACGCGGCAGACGCGCAGATTTGTAGTAGGCATAGAATGTACATCATTTTATGAAAGTCTCATTCTCGGCCTCGGTCTGGCTGCTGTACTAATTTAATACGCAAATGGCAGGCGGGTTATGGAAGGCAAATAATTATGACCTCATGGACTTCTTGTCAGGTTTTCGGAAATTCGTAGAGCTTTTGTGTGGAGGTAGCAATGTTGTTTCATTGAGACAACACACTTTCTTACTTAACATAGAAATTGGGAATTCGGAATAGTTTTATGTTTTATTTTGTGGAGTAATGTTCCGAAAAGAGCACTGCTATTGGACGATAATCGTTCCGTGATATCACGAATAACATTTATATTAAAATGTTGAGAAATAATAATAATAATTCGTTTATTTCATTGAAGCCCCAATATTGGGAATCGTGGGGCTATGATAACATAATACACGTTGCTTATCAAAGGTAGAACACATATAAGAAACAAATAACGAACAACAAAAAAGGAAAAAAACAATGAAAGTCAAATTCAACATGATAGAACGATTAAGACGACGATTGATCATAAAGTAAAACCACAGTTAGCTAGTTTAGACATAACGTAAACGAATGATCTACTGACGAGTGAATTTGAGCATAAAGGTAGACGAAACTTTTGAGAATGTTGAGAAATGCTGACAAAACGCAGTGATGCTGACAATAATTTAGTTAAGCCCCTAAATCTTCATTGAAAAATATTAACTTACTATTTTAATTTCCTTCATTGATAAAGAAATACTAATAAATTGACTTTCATACCGTTGTAGGACTTAAAGTTTCAATTCAACAACAAATAGTGAAGAAATATTATTATCAATAGTTTCACGTAACAAGCTCTGTATGCATCATCAATTTTGTATTATACTGCAGTGGCTACACTGCATTCATAGAATAAAGCAATAATGCCTTTCATCAAGAAAGAAATGACAGTCTGGAAGATCTATTTTCGGGAATTGATTCCAGATGCAATTTCTAAGTGAGTCTCTGATCAAAAACGCAAACCTACATGCATATTATTAATTAATTCATTATATTCCTTTGTATCATCCTGCACTTAAATACATTTCAAATTGAAACACATGTAGCTGTTCCAAACCCGGTCAATTTTATTTCTACATGTAAGGATTTCTTGCAATTCACATGAAGACCACATCGGTATCCTTCTTCGCTGTTTGTTGCTACGTCTGTGTGGAAAGCCAGTTGACAACAGCAAGACGAATTGCCATTGTGATGACTGGGCTTCGTTGCGCTATATTGATCTGAACAAAAGCGCAGAGGCCGCCCAACGTCCTAATTATTCCGCTCATTCATATGCAAGACACGTGGCCTGCTTGATGACGCAATGAGGTAAAACTAGAGAAGGCACGCACCTAAACTGCAGTCTATTGAAAGCACTCACAGCTGTATTATGAAGTCGTAAGTCTTAAGTGAAGTGAATTCGCATGCCTAAGTGCAGTGCTGCAGAAGTACATCGGTTGAGTAGATGAATGGGCAACTATTCTCTTCGATGAAAGGAAGTTTCTCAGTTAGTTGACCAGTCGTCGGGAGATCATTTTGATTAATGAGAGTGCGTTAGAGAAAACTCCCCAAGTTTAGGTCGATGCTTTCTTGAAAGTTAAGTACAAAGTTAAACAGGTCAGACGGGCCTTCGGCGTCCAGCGCCTTCGAAACGGTCGATGGTAACGGTATCTCAGTCTCCTACATCTTAACATACTTTGCTATTCATCAGTAATTATCGTCCGGCAGTCAGGACGAGTTTCTGCAGGGAACGAGGCCGACAATGAGACTTTCACAGAATGATGTACACCTCATAGTCCGGCAGCCAGCACGAGTTTCTGTATGGAACGAGGCCGACAATGAGACTTTCACAGAATGATGTACACCTCATAGTCCAGCAGCCAGCACGAGTTTCTGCAGGGAACGAGGCCGACAATGAGACTTTCACAGAATGATGTACACCTCATAGTCCGGCAGCCAGCACGAGTTTCTGCAGGGAACGAGGCCGACAATGAGACTTCCACATCAGAATGAAATGCATCTAATGCCTACTACGAATCTGCTTGTCTGCCGAATTCAAGCACATTTCAGTCAATAGCGACTCTATTTTTTTTGATAGATGTTAATTTTTAAGGCTGTGCATCTTAAATGTACAGGACCGCGCTTGGTCGGGTTTGAGCGTAAAGGATTTAGTGGTCGAAACGCAATCGTCCTGACCAAGTTCCTGTTGATGACCTCATTAAAAACATTCAAATAATTTGTATGCATATTTTGCAGAATGTTATTTCACGTTTTAGCTTCAGGAACTAATATTAATTCTCTTACACACCTGGTCTGGTAGATTTTAGACAGCGTAATCCCTCGTGTTATCTAGATCTGATATTTTGATTGGAAGCAGACCTGTTCTCTTATCATCTAGATGGGCAGACTGTTAAATAGAATCTTTTAAATATATAAGTGATAAACATAATTTTGAACAGAACGACGAATTCCCCAATTCATTTGACATGAGGAGAGGAGAACCGTTGTTTGTCATTCTAGTAAGTATCTTTAAATTTTTAAACATTTTAGGATATGGTAATTTTCTTTTTAATCACATTTTGCACCTTTTATAAATTAGCCAGTCGTTAGCTTGTATTTTTTTTATTATTTTTATTACGTTTACGCACTTTGCTACGTTGAATCAATGGAGCTTTCTCGTGGCAACGAATTAAAATTGATCAGCTTTGGCCCAATATCTGGTAAAAATGGAATTCTAAAGACTTATTAATTCTTACTGTTAATATACTAATACCATAGATTCCAAACCCTGCCGCATACATGTTCAAAACAGACGTCTAATATACTGTACCGACTACAGATGCTGGCAGTGGAAATAGCATAGGACAATATCAATGGTCACCATAGGTTAAGGAAATTAAAAATGGATATTATAAAACAACAGGAGAGCGATGAATGAAAAATGGAAAAGTGGAGGTAAAGCATAGAAATACAATGATACTACTACAGCGATTACAAGTGAACTAATGCTACACTATACTCGTATCTCACACTACACATGTTTGATAATGGTAATAGTGGATAATGGAGGTAAACAATAGAACTACAATGACACTCTACTACACCGAAAGCATTGACAGGGCAGACATGGCGTAATCTGGCAGCCGCATCAATTGCAAATTTAAAGAAAAACGACCAAGCTGCCGAAGTTACAAGTCTCTATTCGCGACGTGTCACAGGCCAGCTGCTTCGTCAGGCGACATTAATAAAAGTGATGACAGACTGGAACACTGGATGTCACGATCGGTCGATGACGTATGCATCAAGAAGTAATCAATAGCACTGTCTTTCATGTCACCAGAGATAGTGCGGAACGTATGCATACACGAATAAAACCTACAGGTTAAAGTTCGGTATCAGTACATAAGAAATCAAAAGCATACTCATCAAAATCATCATGCACAGACTAAGTAAATGAATAAAAAATTATATAGAAAATAATTAATAATAATAAAATAACGTAGGAATTAAGACAGAAGATGGCAATGAACAATGTTACAAAAGTACTCAGTTAATGAAATGAAAGGATTTGGGGATCACACTAATTCAAATCAAAAACATACTGTAGTCCACGTATTCGTCACAAGCATTTAGGGTAGGATTAAATTGTTTTATAGCCATGGCCTCACCAATGCGGCAACGTATTTGATTGGGATGTCTACTAACAAGAGAAAAAGTAAATATTTCTTTAGGGGGCTTCTGATGCCGCTCCGTAGCATGTCTAAAGACATTAGTTCCTCTGCTTGCCTGCAGATGCTCAGCAACACGGTCGTGAAATAGGCGGCACGTACTACCGATGTAGAAGTCAGCGCATATATTGCATTGGCTCTTATAGACTGCATTTTTCAAATTGCACAGCATAGGATCGTTAACAAGACAAAATCGCTTATTACAACTTCTAAATCGCCGTATCTTGCTCAGCTGGGAAGAGAGATTGCAGGCCGGCTGACACACGACTCGAACATCCAATCCCGAAGACTTCACAATACTTTCCAACTTATAGTTGGATTTATCACTGATAAAAGGCACTTTCAACACACAAGATGAAGATGGCAGGGTGTATTAAGCGGATTTCCTAGCGGATCTCCTCGACGCAGCTTCATACCGGCGAATGGCACTAGACGAATGTCCATTCTTCAAAAGTTTAGAACCCAAATTTGAGGTTGCGTCATTTTGGTCGTTCTCCTGTGAGCAGAGTGTCTAAACTCCTCAATTGCCGTATTCCTCTTTATGCAGGTGGGTAAAGCGGAAGACGAATTGATGAAAACGCCGCGATTTGCCTCCTTGCGGTAGAATTTATGATAAAATATCCATCTTCATCGACTTTGATCGACGTGTCTAGCACTGGTAGGAAGCCATCAGCACCTGGCACCTCCATTTTAAATTTGATGCTGGGATGAATCTTGTTGATTTCACGATGTAGGCACTGCAGATCCGTTCCTTGGTCAACACACAATCATCAATGTAGCGAAGAAAAATAGTGGGATAATGTAAGGTGCTAAGAAAGAGAGTTGAACGTTCTAAATGATCCATAACAAGAATCGCGATCGGGGGAGATATCTTCGACCCCATGGCTAGGCCTCTCACTTGCTTGTAGAATTTTCCTTCATAATGGAAGGTATTGTTTCTCAATAGGAACGTAAGTATATCAAGGATATTGTCAATCGAAATACCTCAGACAGCTTGATGAAATTTCTTACGCAATAGTAGGCTTATGATTTCCAACGCTTCCTGAACATCAATATTGGTGTACAGATTATCCACGTCCAAGCTGATAGGGATCTTGCCGACCATTTCACTCACTGGCACTGCTTTAAGCCTCGACAACAGCTAATGGGTGTTCTCCAAATATGCAGGAACATCACATAGGAAATACTTCAGAATCTGCTGAAGGAGCCAACACATTTTCTCACCGGGGCTTCCAATAATGGAGACGATCGGTCTGATGCTGATAACTTCTTTATGTGTTTTAGGTAGACAATAAAATTGGGAAGTGTGCGTTTGCATAGACTTCAGCTTCTTTACCATGTGTTTTGATAATGATGAGAATTGTGACGCCTTCTTCCATAAATCATTGATGTGCTTCTCATCGACTGACGTCGGATCCTTGGCCAACTCTTGATACGTATTCACATCCTGAAGATGCTCAACGGCTAGCGATTTATATTGGTCCTGCTTCATGACAACCATCTCACCGCACTTATCACTGGGAATATATACATGATCATCCTTCTTCATCTCTTTCAGCAAATTTCGCTCTGTTCTTGAAAGGTTGTTTCTGACGGATGGATCGTGATCAATAAGATTATCAACATCATCCACCAGAGCTTGTAATTTCCGTTCAATAATGTTAGAAGCTTTTGGAGGAGGAATTCTGGAATTTTCGAATGGACAATTGGACGGAATGGGGATCACATGCTCTTGTTGAGCGCCATCCGTCGAGGGATTGATCTCCATGTAATTCTTCCATCTCAGCTGGTATGCGACATGAGCCAGCGAGATTCTAAGATCCGTAGCTGAATTATCGTCAAATTTGCGGGACGGTATGAATTTGGGACCTTTAGCCAACAAGCACTTTTGTTCATCACTAGCACAAGAAGGGTCACCAATGATAGACATCCTGTCGACATATTCAGGGTTGGCGTCTTTTCCATTCCAGGAAGTCGCCGATTCCGTCAATAAGTTTCCATTGCGATTAGATTCATCAAGGGATAACAACTTTTTGAAATTTCTTCCGATGAATGCGCACAGTAGCCTGTGTTTCCATATTAGTAGCCATCGTCGCCACATGGTTAATGTAGGCGAAGATACTTGGTGGAAGGGATTCATTCATAACAGAATCGTTATTTTATTATTATTAATTATTTTTCTATATAATTTTTTATTCATTTACTTAGTCTGTGCATGATGATTTTGATGAGTATGCTTTTGATTTCTTATGTACTGATACCGAACTTTAACCTGTAGGTTTTATTCGTGTATACATACGTTCCGCACTATCTCTGGTGACATGAAAGACAGTGCTATTGATTACTTCTTGATGCATACGTCATCGACCGATCGTGACATCCAGTGTTCCAGTCTGTCATCACTTTTATTAATGTCTCCTGACGAAGCAGCTGGCCTGTGACACGTCGCGAATAGAGACTTGTAACTTCGGCAGCTTGGTCGTTTTTCTTTAAATTTGGGAAAGCATTGAATAGAATAATATTAGAATAGTTACTCCAATGGAACGCAGACTGACGTTTTTGGTGAAATATAATGTTCTTTGTTTTCACTGATTAGGCAAAAAGTACTAAGCCTATAGGCCTAGTCACAATGGCATGGGCAATTTATGTGAGAATTTGGTTTAATGTGGATTAAATTGCTCAAAATGCTTGTGTTTGCCGACGTTTGAAGGCTTGCCAAATCTGCATGCGTTAAACTTTATAGACAGGGAGGGTTGCATGAACATGATATGAAATGACCTGAGGACATTCCAATAACAAATTATGACTCTTGGCTCAGTACTCTTTGCTTTATCAGTGAACTAACTAGAACTCGGCAGACGTACAGATTCGTAGCATCCATAGGGTGTACATCATTCTGTGAAAGTCTCATTTTCGACCTCGTTCCCTGCATAAACTCGCTCTGACTGCCTGACTATGATCTAAAATTGATTGCTATAATTGCTCTTTTCAATAAGTGAACTGACAGTGACACTTTATGCCATCAATTCATTGAAATTCAATTGTTCTTTGATAGTTCCTGTTTCAAGGACAGCCTGCAACGTGCATCCACGATGAATAATTGGCTGAAGAATCCTAGATAGTAGTGCACGCGTGTTGCGCCCTGTTGCTGAAAGCAGGTGATGTACAGGCGTCCGTTGGACTAGTGGACTCTTCAGAGCGTTAATCAAAACAATCCCCAGATACTAGAATTGTCAGTGCAAGTTTCCACCTTGTCGAATGCTTTTTGTCGGATAGGTCCTTTAGTCGATGTTAGGGAGGCGCAAAAAGCATACACAGGTATGTGAATGATGTAGGCCTAATTTAAACCTTATTCCAGACAATCACATTTAAGTGTAAATTCCTTTATGAACAACATATTCAGTGTGATAGGAATTTTTGTCAATTAATTAATTGATGCTTGATTTTCTAAGTCTTCAATTCATCGAAATTCAATAATTTTTCATTATCCCTGCTATTCATATGCGTAACAATCATGAATTTGCAAACTAACATGACATTTTTCAATCCATTTCAATTTTAGGAAAATCAAAGCATAGAAAAGACTGAACATGATCAGAAATAATTGATTATAATCGATTGCATTCAATAAAGTGTTTCAGGAAGCGGTTTAAGCAGCAACCGGAGAACAAGGGAAACTCCCGAACCCAATAAGAAAATATCTGAACCCCACCCGACCCTTCTTGACCCAAATCGACAGTAGCCAAACGCAAATTGAGCAGATTAGATGCGGAAACTATTCATGATAATGCACACATGATTTGAAAATGATTGTATGAATGAAATCCACGTTATTTTAGAAATCTTAGAGGCCATCGTTCGATGCTATATTGACGTAAAACATTGGTTTCATCATAGGAAGGACATCCAGGCTTACTCGTCTGAGTCAATCACTGAACCGCCAAATGCCAGAAGAGTTAAAACGAAACCAAAATTGCCTATTTTTATGAAAATCTGAAATAATTAAGACGTATTTAGGATTATCTTAGTTGCTAGGTTATCATCGCTATTTTCTTGAGAGAGGAAATATCAACTTTTCCTCCTGCAGCTATGCTGTACAGCTCGAGCACAGCGAGGCATAGAAGTAGATAATAGTACACTAGAATGGAAGTTTGATATCTTGCCTATGTACAATGATGGCACATGGAAAAATCTATGGTTTGTAGATCAGATTCGATCTAAAGCATTGTATCATTGTGAAACCATTTGCCAAGTTGGTTGTGGAAGTTGTTGACACCTAATTACAGGATTTTCATGAAGAGAATTGGAAGTGAGATGGCGGCACTGTTTCATGTGAAATAGCCTAATATTCCATGGATTAATATAGTGTGTCTATTTGTAGCAGTCATTGACAACTATTTTCCAATTTTTCAATATTGGAATGCGAATTAAAAATTGATTCACAAAGTCATACTTGAAAGTGGTCGGTGTGCTGTTTGTAAGAACATCTGAAGAATTCACAGATAGAAAGTCTAATTATTGGATAATTTCTTCTTCAAGCGGCTAAGAAACCTGGCGCTTTTCTGGAATAAACACACTGAAAGTTTCTTTACCGACAATCATTTCTCAAATAAATGAAATGTCGCTGGAACTTTTCAATTAATCAGTGAATGACGCATGTGATATTTTGGAAGCTGATATTCGAATGCATGTAGAGATTTTGAAAATTATTCAAATTTAGTGAACAGGGGAACCCTTTGAAGTAAAATGAATACTCTAAGATTTCTTGGCCTCTGATTTCAAGCTGGAGTTATGCATGTTCTGTAAATCGACATTACAAGTTGCATAGGAGTCTGATTGTACTATTGATAGATTATCGGAGCGATATTTCAAAATAATGAACCTACAGAACGTTTAAAAGGATTTCCTTCTTTGTCATCCTGTCGGCGCAGCATTTTGTAAATTCACTAATGCTTTTGAGTACATGGTCTTTGGACAAGGGCCAACAATCCAGATCAAGAATTGGCCTGATAAATATAAATGGCAATCAAAAAACATGGAAGCCAGATCGCACAAGTTGCATTTTGCCCCAACTAAGTTCCCCCGGCGTGTGCCATAATTTTCATGCAATTTCCATTCTAGGACTTTCTATGGTATTGTTAATTTCTATGCAGCGAGGGATGGACAGATAGCTAAGGGAGGAAGAGTTGATTTCCTCTCGAAAGAATGTAGCTTTTCATTTTGTGACTTCCAGATGTCTATTGTTCATTATGAAATTGATGGCTGTATCGCGAAATCTATGAATGAGCTATTGTGCGTAAGTGAGCTATGGTACAATGTGGAAAAAGGAAGGCAACAATGTAATATTGTAGTTCAGATATCTCAACCGCAATATGCTATAAGGCTGAGGGCCGTCATGCACGAAGCCATAGCTTATTGCGGTTCTGAGATCTGAATTGCAATATCATTGTGTTGAGGTTATCTATGATTGAACCACAATATGCTAAACAGGTATATTGCGGTTCAACATTTTAACATTGAAAGATATACGAACCTAAACACAATGTATCCCGTAATGATTTTTTTGAAATTTCAATCAGCGCATATCTACAGTGGACATGTGTATTCATAGCATTGCTGCCCAGTTCATTTCAATCACGCTCATTATCATTAACATAGCTTTTTTTCGGGCAACAATGTAGGACATTCCTCAAATGCCGTACATTGTTGCCCTCAAAAATCCATGTTGATGTTATCTTGGTAGTCTCTGGCTCATCACAACTTGCTTACACACTTCTATGATTTCTTACACAGGAGCTTACACAGGAAAAGTTAACGGCGGGAGGAAAAGTTAGCTTTGTGATCCCGTGGGACTGAAGAGTCAATGTTTCCTCCCGGCAGTTTACATAGAAGAGATATCTTTTCATTCCCACACAAAATGAAAATTTGTTTTCCGTTGCTATGATTTTCCGTGTAGGGATGTATTCATTGTTTTTCACACCAATGAGCTATTATTTCAGTCTCATTTCGATGTTGCCGATATAGGCTCATTAAGTTAGCATGTCTGATTTTATGACAACAGAGATGCATGTCTGAAGAAAGCAAAACAAGTGGCGAACAAATTACCAATTACCGTTCAGTTCTATGTTAGTCAAAATATTGATCAATAAGCTCTACAGACTATATATGAGAAGGAAAGATATTTCACCGTCGTCTCTGAGCAATAAATATTTGTAAGTCCGGACATATGTTCAAAGTCATCGGAAGAACAGGTCTGCAAGAACAAGATGAATTATAGTTAACGCAATGTAACCGTCAAGGAATTCTATGTTGACAGGTCTCAATTCTTAATGAGCGAAGGAGACTGAAAGTGGATATTTGTTCCGGACGAAAGCTCAGATCGAACGAATCGGTCTTGATTAGCATTTAGAGAAAAATGTTTTATTCTATTATCATAGTTTTCATGACTTTGTATACTACTTACCATCAATAGTATCATAAGTCACTTTTAACTTTTCTGGCAGCTGAAAATTTCTGTTCCAATTATCTTAAATTATGAAATTATCTGTCGTAGAGTAGGAATTTAATAGAGTGGAAGCTTTAAAACTATCTTCCTTATTAAAGACCTTTTACTAATTAATTATTTATTCAAAGGTGATCTGTGAAATCAGTTTCATTAAATAAATTTCACTAAATAACGATTTATGTTTTAATGCGTGTTATATTCGAAATCGTCCGCCATCTTTGTGCGGCAACAAATCCGCGTGTCTCTCGTTGAACATTTCGTAAAACAATCATGTCAAACGGAGGAGTGAAAAAAGCATTGTAAGTTTAGCTCGAGGAGCTAAATCCTACAAAAGAATTTCTAGACACCGTTACGACAACAGAGCACAAAAATGTGTTTCTAATTGAACAGCCAATCAGAGTGCAGTATTTTACAAACTTCCGATCTTGCACTGGAAATCCCTGCAGAGCTGCGCTAACAGTTCCTCCGTGCAATAGGACTTAACTGAGTCAGCTGGGATTGCTTGATAGCATCTCCATCTCAACATAGGATCATTCGATCGTTGAATGCACATTATTTGAAGCAATGCACAGTTTTCGCATCAGAAAGAAATGCCACTGCGCATAAAAGTGTGCGCGAGTTTGTTTGCATGCAACTCCATAATGATACTGGAAAGACTCCAAGAGGCAATATTACGTAAGATCATAATTCCGAACTTCTATCAGCCTGGAAAATGAAAATCTTAACTAGAAAATCAATTGTCGTTGCAGGTATTTTTGCTGTGATTATATGTCTGCAGTCTGATATGTATTTCGCAAATGTTTCATTTATCAATGCATTGAGATGCATAAGCTGAAGGTGTGTTTTCTGATGATAAGTACTCAGGGTTGCCAACATGAGCTGAGTGGAATGCGTAAGATTATTGTATTAGATAAATATACTGCATCTTGAGACGTCTAACACGAGTATTCGCATTTTTTCTGCATCTCAAAGAAGTAGATATCTATGCCTGTTAGCATGTTATTTCGCTTAACTAAATAGATTTTACTTGAAAGTGCAGTTCTATCAGGAAATGTCGTTAAGAATTACATCAAAAATACGAATGCGTGAGATAAATACAACAGCCGTGAGAAACTTCTTGTATGCGTGAGAAATTTGCCTCCAGCGTGAGAGCGTAAGAAGAGACCTGAATGCGTGAGACTCACGCCCATTGCGTGAGAGTTGGCAACTCACTCATAGGACTCACTCAATTACTCATAGGACTCGAAGTAAAACCATGTTACCGAGCAAATGATTAATTAGTCTTTCCTTAGCAACATTTTACCGTCCAATATTGACGAAATTTCAAAATATCATCAATTTAAGAAGATAACAATTCTTCTCCTATCTTTCTACATTTTAACATTAATGATAACACTATGATGGTAGCGATGAAGATCGAGAACTATTTCCAAAATGAAAAAATGCACCGGCAAAATACGAAAATTGGTTGTAAACGTCGAAATACGACAGAATCCTCTGAATCTCCAAAACACACGTGACTCTGACTGGAGGCGTCGTTAAAATTTTTGAAACTTCATAAGCTTAAGACCGTAGAAAGATGGTGCTGAGCTGTCTGATGTAAGTGAAAACACGAACGATACACCGGAAGCAAATGAATGACGCCTGGATGCAGTATGCAGTATACAGCTTCTCTCCGCTCCCATCCTCTGTCATATCTGACTCATTGAATGAAGGTCGGTTGTATCATTAGTTTGGCAGGCGATTGACGAAGTTATTCACTTTAGTGGAGATGTGTGTGACCACAGATGTGAAGAGGATTCTTACGTAATTGTGAATGATGTGCAGTCCTTACTCTTGCAATTATAGGAGAGGGAAAGAGAGAATTTTACCATCAATCAGCCGGCAGCTCGACAGTGAACCGAAACGACGCCATTGGACCATTAATGGGCCGACACATTTTTTTAAACAGGGTAGTAATTACCGGTAGTGAAGAAATTCTAATCGATATACATGTAGATCGAGACGCAGCCCATTAACCGCAATGGAGGTTGGAGCAGAATGAAACTCCGTTTTAGCAGCATAGTTGATCATAATGATGAAATGAAAGCCAGAGAGAGAGAGAGAGAGAGAGAGATAGAAACGTTTAAAATTGTATCGTCGAATAGAAATCAGAAATGAAATACACAGATAAAAGTAGCAGAATGACACTTTGATTTCCACTGGCCAGCACGCTCTCCTGACATTACCCCCTTGGATTATTGGTTTTGGGGTCATGTCAAGTATCAGGTATACAAGATAACAAGTTTGATTGAATTAAAAGGAAGGATTACTGATGTGTGTTCGACAATTGATTAAGAGATGTTGGCAAGAGTTGTCGATTCTTTGCCCGACAGACTTCACCAACTGAAATTGAACAAAGGTTATCAACTTACTTGAAACTGCTCGTAAGTGTTGAAATAGTTTTATGCATGTTGTTATTATGTTTGTTTTTTCATGCAGGATATAATTTGAAAGGAAAAAACAACTGTATTAAAAAAATTATTATTAGAAAAACAATTATTATTAAAAAACAATGATAACTGTGGGAGAAATAAAAATTAAAAGCCATTTATGCAGCCGGGCATACATCAAGCAAATCTCCCATGTCTTCTTTTCAAAATAAAACTTGATTCATGTCTGTATCATTATTAGTTTTCTGTAAAATAAAAATGGAATTCGTAGAGACATCTGGGACATGTAGATATGCGCTAATTGAAATTTCAAAAATGTCTTTCATATGCATAGATATAATTGTCATCAATAGGGGATACATTGTTGCCTTCCTTTTTCCATATTGTGCCATAGCTACAATAAGGGATTAAGAATTAATTTTTTGCCCTCTCCTACATGTACCATGACTTTGAACCAGTTCGCACTTCTGGCAAAATGACACGCTAAACAATTTAATTCTGTGGGATTGATAATAATGATGCCAATCATGAAAGAATATACACAAATTTGATTATTTTTAATAGTCATTGGAGCCTGTTGTGCTTGCGATTGTTGATGTTACTGATATACATGTAGAAGCACATAATCATTGTTTGACCGAATATATCGCATGTACTGCTCTACGTAAAATATTTACAGACCAATGTGTCCATTTTCATAATTCTCTTTACAGTGTTCTACAATTCAGGGATCCATGACCTTCATTCTGCTGCGCTGACCAACAACACAGGATACAGCCTTGGATACGAAGGATCGATATCAACTGAAGTAGCAAGGGAAACTCAAGGCAAATGAACATTCCAGCGACATATCCGTGACATTGTTCCTTTTAAGAGCGTTTGAATTACAGTAGCAATTTTATCACTGATGTTCTTGTTCTGAATTTGAATTATTGTACGCTGAAATGCTTAGGTAATGAAGTACGTGTGTGCGGGATCGCTGGGGATTCGAGATTTCAAATTTTGGTTCCACTGATTGTTCTGCCAACTTTATAGCAGAACCACTCTGGCGCATTAGAGGTTCAATATCTATTGTAGCGAGGGCGAATTTTGTATATCTGATCACAAAGTCCTGATTAGGGGATTTAAATTAGTATGATCATGGCGAGAGGCGTGATGTGGACACTTTTTGTCTACAATTCAAATTCTGTTAGAAATGTTGACATAAACATACAATATAATACATGAGATGTAGCCTACCCTGACGTGTGTAGATTCCATTATTTTTGATAGTGTTGATCGTTCTATCGCAATAAAAGTAATAAGATGTTTCGAAAGAATAGTCGCAGTGATATGGACAGAAATAGCAAAATCCCTTTATTTATGCGATTTGTAATTTTTAATCAAAAACAATAATCTATGCTATTAAAAGTACTGAAAGAACACTGCCAGATATATGTGCCGGTATATCCATAAGTATCTTATTGAACATAACAGCTGGAAGCAGCAATATTTTTCACATGTTTCGTATCCAAGCCAACATTCGACTGTTTTTTTTGCCATTCCGCATCGAAACAATTTGAAAACTTGTTAATATTTCAAAGCCTACTTTTTGCTCTTTGTTCCTAATTTTTACAAGACTCAATGTGCCACCATCCGCCAGCTCTAAGCAAGTCATCTACACGTACGATCACTGCTTCCACTGGCGAAAGCGCTGGTGACATCATCGTAATAGTGTAATCTCGATTGTAGGCCTATCGTTAATATATCAGTGGCCTCAAGTGCGGAGAATTAATTTGAAATTAATATTACATTCAGTCCATTGAGTGTACTTTCTTCTGCAAAGTACTTCATCATATTTTACATTCCTATTGTGAAAATACTATACGATCTTTGAAGAGTGGGATTCTCATTCTGTGGAGCCATGAGGGTGATCAGATATTTGCACAAACATGTGTTAGAACATATTGGCCGGTAGCGCTACATGTGTTTAAAACATCAGAGTTCCGAGAATTTGACGATGCTGGTATGCGGTCAATCTATTGTCCAACTTCTATATGCATATATGCAGCTCTCTAAGTTACATTGTCATTACGAATTTCATAACAACACTGCCCGCTCAATTTTCACTCTCAAGAGAAGCAATATCATCAATTTCACAATTATGTGGTAAAACTTTTGTCACAGTATCGACCTCTTGGTTCGAGGCCCGAAGGCAATCGCGGCAAATTGTGATTGGCCGCGACAGACTAATATTACTGTGCATGTACAATTATGGGGGAGGAGGAAGAGAGCGAACATCGTAGGAGAACGAACAGGAGGAGGAGAACGAACATCAAGAAGAGAGTGAGCATCAAGGAGAACGAACACCGGGAACGGACGGACAACAACACCTCCTCCGCGACACAAGGCGACACTTTGCTTTCGACTGACAATATTATTCGGCGATGGACGCTGCCCCTCATAACGCATAAGTTCAGACGGTGTCATTTTTACTCTTTATTATTATATTAGTTATTAAGATAATGTCAAATTTTATTGAAAGCTATGATTTTATGAAGTGTTGAATAAAGTTTAATTGTACATGTGTCTTGCTATTCGATTAGTCAACTCTGGACGCGTTATCTTTTGTAATTTATAGAATTTTGAGTAAGCAATAAAATTTGAGTCATCGAAATATTGAACCTATATTTATTTATTAAGGACGAGTTATCTCTCCTTTAGATTTTTGATTAATAAGTCAGTGATTTGAAACGAACCCTAAGTGATTAGCTAGTAAGCTATTTTAGCTACAAAAAAAGCTAATTTCAATAGTAAGACAATGTCAAGCAGTGCAACTTTCTTTCTATTTCCGACTAACTCAAATCGCACTTTGGTCATCTTCAAGGTTTAAACACTTTAATTATCTTTTTTTATTAACTCGTTATTATAGCTCTGATATTGTGAACTGCGCTGCACTTTTTGCTATTGTTAGCATTTCAAAGGTACTTCACACTATTGTTCCATTCGTACCCCCTCATTTATATCAATTTTCTAGCAGGTTCATATCCAAGATATTTGTATTCGGGCACTATTTCATTCTGTTGAAAACAACGTTAAAATCACGCCCTAGTCATCATATTCATGTCTAGCAGAATGAATAATAAAACTTCATATCTTGCCTATACGCCTTTTCTCACTGATTATTTAGTCATAGTCATCTGGTCAAATAATAAATCATTTGGTCATATGCTGGTCATATTTCGTATAAATGTCAGCATCTTCCTTTGATTGAATATTGTAGTGAATGCTATGCGGTATTATTTCATTGATGCCTGCCCACATCCGGCAACAATCGTCGTTCTTGCCGGCTACTGAAACAAAAATCAACAAAATTAGTACTCTTAAAAGCGACATAAATTTATTGAATTTAGATCCACTTTTTCAGTTTTTAAGGACCTAAAATTCATGAAATTTAGTCATTCAAAAAGTACCATATTTATCAAAAAAGGCATATATAAAAACGACATAAAATTCATGAATTTAACCCTTTTTCAGGTAAAGAAGAACTAAATTCATAAATCGGTCTAAAGCCAGAGAAGGAGCAACGCACCGATATGGTCGATTTTTTTATTTAAAAATACCCAATTTTTTCAAATTTTTTTCAAAATCTCAAAATTTGAGAATTACAATCGGGCGAAGCCCTAGACCTTCGTCGAATTTCAACCAACCCCGCCAAATCAAGACCGTTCTAGACACCGAAAATTATATTTTTAAAACGTCTTTTAAATCCCCATATTTCAGGTTTTAAAATAATATCATGTGATTAAAAAAATTTCTTTAAAAATGAAGAAACAAAAAGTGGAAGAACATCAGAAATGTGAAGAACCTCAAGAATATATCCAACGTTATCATAGAACGTAGTTCTACTTTAAATTGTACATGAAAAGAATAACATTGAAAAAATGAATAAAGAAAAACAACAAATAAAGAGATAGGTATAATGAAAGATAAGGAATCACAATTATTATTAAGAATTAGAGCATTAAAAAAAAATCAAGAAAGAGATGGACTAAAGTTAAGAATGTAACACAAGAGAATTTTGGCATATTCTTAACATAAGTTTAGGTGCTTTGACAATTGTTAGCTCTTCAGGTGTATTTTAGTAATTCCAGTAGTTGTGCTACAGCTTTAACATGTAACGCGGGTGTTTTGCAACTTCAACACTTGTTACAAAGTTAGACAAATCTTTTAATAACTAATAAGAAACGAAAATCATTAAAAACTAAGCATTTACATATAAAGAAGTCTATGATATACTACATACTACTTCAAAGAGTAGTATGATAATGTTATTTACGATTATATGAGATTGAAAAATTTGTTCAAATAGCGTAAATGAAGTAAAACAAATATCATATCAATAACAGTCAGAAAAAATTTGTGATAAGAATAAACAAGATGGCAAAATTTCCGAGTGAAGGTAAAATTTCTAATGAAAAAATGACAAAATTTTTTTTAGAAGAGCTAAAAACATTAAGCGAAAATTTAAACCAAAACTTTATTAAACAAAACTTTATTAAACAAAACTTAAAACGATAAAACTATTAACCGATAAAACTTTAAAACACAAGAATGTCAAACAACAACGCAATAAAAAAATAATTTTGTTCATAAAATTGTTATTGCTGTATTCCAATGTTACCCACAAAATTCAAATATATATTTACAAAATGAAAAAATTTAAGCTGATCGATTATATAAGAAAAAAACAATTAGAATAGTTAATAAAAGCAAAGAACTATTATGAAATAAAACATCCTTCAACATAGAATGATAACAGCTGGTATTCAATCTGAATATTTTGAAAAAATGCAGGCACAAAGCCGAAGCAGAGTAAATGACTGATTTTGAATAGACAATACGTATGGAACCATTTAAAACTACTTGAAAGAAACGAGACACACTGTACACATAAG
>CAJQUW010010606.1:0-23315 GCA_907163375.1 Prostheceraeus crozeri
ACCTATCCACGACACATTCGACAAATCCAAGATTCACTTCACATAAAGTCACAGATAACTAACATACCTCTATCAAAAAAAGAGTCGATCGATGTTGAAACGACTAAATTACCTGCCCAGCACTCCCCAATCATAAAAAGAAACCTCATTCTAATGCTGTTCCACCTCCAGGCCACCTCTCGACACTTTCTTACCTATCCTCTCGACACATTCGAACAAATTCCCAAGATTCCTCACTAAGTCTCAAGATATCTAACATACCTCTAACAAAAAGGTGTCCGATTCGAATGTATGCAACGACTCACTTACAATGCCAAGCAATTCCCCAATCATAAAAGATACCTCATTCTATGCCCTGTTCCACCTCCAGGCTCCTCTCGATACTCCCCCCTTCAGTTTCGTTTTTTGCAGAGATCAATGGTAAACTTTTGATGTTGGTTTGACACCGGAGATCGCCACGCAGATTTTATGCGATCCCAATGTTGATGTGCTAAAGAGCTTCTTGTGAAGCGGGAGTGACGTGACCAATGCAATATCGCAAAGGCGCATGCGAACGGAATCATGCAAGAAGCGAGCCTCTCCGTATTTTAGGTAATGTTACTCAACTTGTCTTCTGTTATCAATGTTCTGAGCCGTTTATTTAGGTTGTTTTTCTTTAATAATCAATGAATTTAATTGTGATGGACGAAGCATATGATTTGGATATATGAATGTCGCTGATTTCTCGTGACGGTTCAATTCAGTTTTTAGATTCATGTAGATTCAACAAACACGCACATGTTTGTCATTGAATCTTGCATTTGTCCACACAGAATATTATTTCATATGTGGGGAGAAAGCATGCTCCGCGAAAATCAGCGGCGTTTTGTCAGAGTGGCCATTTCAGGATGAGTGAAGATGCAATTCAATTGACGGGCGTTGTGAAGCCGACACCTCATCCTCCACGACAACGTGGTCCGCACTGCTGCAGCGAGAAGCCGCTGCCAGGAAATGGAGCAAGGAAGTGGGCCCACAGTGGCGTTTGAGGATGTACCATGCTTATCGGCGAACGTTGCCCCCACAAAGATAGCCTTGCGAAAAAGGAAGGAAGCCCCGGATCCAAAACCGTCATCCCAGAAATGGAGGAAATTTGCCATGAAGCAAAGATATTTGCCAGTACTGTTAACTCCGAGTTCACCTATCCCTGGATATATTCAGGTGAGTAAACTCATGACCTGACATGATTACCACTGTGCCAACTCACGATTGAAAGTGGTACAGTGATCCAGATGGAGTGAATGAACGTTTTCGGCTCTACAAAGCATTTGAAGTTCATGCATTGCTAACCATAAAGTTGCTTTTAATTACTTAATAATTTCCACCGAAATTGATCGTGGCACAAAGGAAATCCTTTTCTCTTTGCTTCTTGAGAGCTTCGAGGGCGAGATATTTGATATGGCGGTGGAATGTGGCATCGACTTTTCACTTTTTTCATCCAACTTATTAGCACATCGATAGAACAGTTTGTCATTTTCCTATTGTCCAATCCATCGCAACTAGTCTCATCTCAAATGTCAAATGATGAAAATGGTCGCAGTATGCACAGACGATTCCCGCTGAAATGGAACTCCTAGTGATCCACTGCATTTTTATTTCCCTTATCGTCGAAATTCAGCATATCCGAAATCAAAACAAACAAGCACAAACTGCTTACACATAGCTTAATGTAATACTAAGTTAAGGATTTGTTCTGCTCATTAAAAATCATTGCAACTGCACTCACATCTGAAACGACGGTGATGTCTCGCGCTCAGAAGCTGATGAAGTTCGTGTTTCATGCTTCCTGTTTTGGGGTCATTGGATTTTGGAAATTACAATATCGCACTCGTTTGCAATCGTTGTGCATCGTTTGGTCTTGCCCATATGGTTCTGTTGACCCTCGTTCGTACGCTACTCCTGTTCGAAGCGATTCCTAATTTGCATGTCAACCTGCGCATGCCGCTCCTCGCTGTGAAAGGTCCACTCTACCGTCTGGGTTCTGCCAGTTGTTATCTCAACACATTTAATTCTACAAATGTTAGTTCATACTAGCTCCAACTCAATTGTCCTTTATCTCAAATTTCGATTTATTTTGTCTGAACCGTCCCGCATTTGCTTGAGCAGGCTGCATTACTTTCAACTTTAGGTCGGAGGTTCGAGTCCTTCGCAGTTTATTTTTACAACTGCAGTCAATTTTGTCATTTTTGTTTTGTTGGCTTAATATCCTCTAAACGGAATATTCGATCGAATCATTCCACGCATCAGAAGAAACGATAAACCTAGCGGATATTAAGTAGTTTACACAGGATTTAAATGCAACGTTGATGCAAAACGTTTAAACAAGATGAAACGACTGTCCTTGAAAATATATCTCGCATTCACGACGAATTGATTAAGGATGTACTGATTTAATCGTCCAAACTGATTGATCGGCCGGCTATTGAGTGCGTTAGACCGATTTATTCGTAAAGACCTGGTATGTCACCGGATCAGGTTCGGGTAGATGAGTACGCTATCGAACATGGCTTAGTTACTGCCATCCAATGCAAAAGCTTCAAAGTGTAAGGCAGTTTGAAACTGGTCTAATGTATCTTGTACTTTTTAATTTCAGGAAATTACAAAACTGGTTCCCACGAAAGTGATGACTTCCGACAGTCAGATCAGTTGAAACTGGGCAAATAAAGCCGACGTCCATTCATATATGATGCAACTGGTGGAATTGTACGCACACTCCATTTTACCACGAAGAAGTCAGATCTTTCTCCCTATTTTCTGCAGTAAACCGGATACTAGGGATAATGACCCTCGAATGAGCGTCCTCAGTCAGTGGACTTTTCCTGACCGAAAGAGTCGTACTGTAGACATTCTATACCTGGCTGAGCTGTTTGAAAAGGTAGGGCCATGAATGTCGTCGCCAATGAAAGGAAATTCGTGTAGTTTTCGAAGGGCGTCAATAATCGTTACAGACTTTTTCGTGGGCCATAATCCACGCAGCTTGTGCTGGTTTTTCAGGTGGGCTCTTAAGATACTGTCCCGTAATTGATGCGAAAATACGAGCAATTGAGGAGACGGTAACTCAGAGCCAACGGACATTTCAGCGCTCTTTTATTTTGCTCTGTGTTGGCCGCACCTCATCGCATGCGTGTTCTCGTTCTGTTCCCGTATTTAAGTGTCAAGAAAGCAGAACGAGTATTCCTAACGTTCTTCTCGTGCCCTCATAACGGCCGATTCTTTGAACAGTGGCGGGTGATATTTAGAGAAAAATGCTCATTGGTAATTTGGCTCCAAATACCATTCATCACTGATTAGTCAGTACATACCATTGGTGCGAAAACAGAGCTGATTCCACTGACATTCCTGAAGAAGAATCTCCAATTCAGCTATACAGTGTGATGAATATCCGGACGAACAACAGATACGCGCGAACTTTCACCCTTTAAGAAAGATTATGAATCAATTACCTGGACCGGAGATTATTCCCGAGGAGCTTGAAGTAAAAAAAAATCCCTTTTACTGTAATCGTCATTTTTTTACGTTCACTTTCCTGTTATTTACTGTTCATTACACCTGTAAATCTACTGTAGATCCCCCCTGCCGTCTCTTGAAGTGCACATTAGAGAAGTGGGGCCTTCCCTCTTTTTGGTCTCTGGTCTTCGTCCGTGTTGGCCGGAGCGCACGACCAACACTTAACCAACGCGAAGGTCGAGTCTTGGTTTTTCGTAAAGTCAAATCCCTGCTTGTAAAACTAACCCCTCTACGTGTTTCATCATATAAATATTTTGAATTTTTCAAGTGGAAATAAAGCCGAATCAGTAAAAGAATTATGATGCAATGATGATGCATTTGGTACGAACACAGGCTTCCGAACACATTAATAGGCAAGGTTCTGCTGTGAAATTAATGCTCGTCGTGAAATATTATTTCAGAAATTATGCATTCATTATATACGCATATATATATATATACAGCAAATTTAATGGAAAACTAATTGACTTTCGGTACTCCGAGTTTGATGTATTTACAATCATCAGCCGAATGTCAATAGAACAGGGCATGCCGTCATACTTAAACGATGCAGGCTACCCAAGTGAATTTCAATCATCCTGGCAACATGAAGTTGCACATCAAGATTTAGCCAACCAGTACTTGTTTGCGATGTCTGCACTTTGATACGAGTTCAATGCACCTGTTTAGAAGGTTGTCCTTTTTTGTGGTCCAAGATGAGCACACTTCTCACTGATACACAAGTCACATCTTTTGGTTATCGGATTAAAACTGTTTGCAGAACTTCTTGATAATTCCATCTTATTAACCGGATTTCCACCACTTTCCTTTATCTTCCAACCTCTTTCGATAACATCCGTCTCATTTTTATACTTAATGTGGTTAAAGGGACTTTCTATTGGTTTGCATAGCGTAACTTAAATGTTCCGTCTCACATACCAAAATACACCTTTATCTTGCTTTTTTAGATATTTCATCATGTTATCGAGGCTTCATAGGACGATGTTAGGTAGAGAAGCATTGTCCATTCATTGGCAATTCCCTTTTGTTTTTGACAGTGGACATTCTTTTTACGTGTCGGTTTTTTTCCTTTCATTGTTCAAAAATTCTTTTGTTATGAAGCATTAAATCAAATGATTGAAATTGGCATACAGCCATAGCCGATCTTCTATGGCCTTCAATTTAAGGTACTTTGTCCACGAGCTTCAAAAAAACCTGCCAACATTCGTAGACCACGTGTTCTACTGTATGGTGATTGAACCATATAACAGCTCCTTGAATCTCTTTCGGCTGGTTTCGAAGGTATCGTTACCCGACAGCTTGTTGCACTGAAGTTTGTCCTGTTACCATTTCTATTCAAAACGTCTGTAAATGATGAGCTGCATCTTTGAAAATTGATTTCATCTGAAATAATTCATGATTCGCCTTTCAATTGGTAAATGGCAACTGCTCGAATAACCCGCTATGGGATGGTTCGATCCTTGTGTTTATTAGTGTTGTCTTCTGATCTTCTTTACGAAAAGGCTATAAATCTACAATCATGAGATTCAATTAACGTCTAGGAAGTTGACGAACTTTAAGATACACTGGAAATTCCAGCTGTAGCCAAACCGAACCAAAAATCTCCGTGGAATTTCCTTCCGTATAATGTCCGTCCTTGCGTCCATATATATTCGGAAAACATGCCAATCCATCATCTCTGCATAGACCAACTAATCTTTGCTATAATCCTTCAGCCACATTATTCACGTAGAAATATCCAAACAAGCTCACACACCTCCGCTCCGATGCAGTAAGCTCCCATAGAAACGTCGACAGTCCCACTCCTCATTATCTCTTCTTCAGCCAAGACTCACCAGCCTTGAACAGCAACCACTTTCTTGCATTCTGATAGCTCGTAAGACCTTGTCATCTATGTATGTCAATAATTATGTATGTCTCCGAAAAGTAATCTTATCTGACACACTAAACTTCCATGAAAAACCCTGCGTAAATTTTGGATTCCGAATTCTTCGAGAATGAGGAGCAAGCAAGGTGCAATTCCGAGAAAGGCGGAAGGATGGAAAAACATACAACAACATACAATCGCCATTGTGGGGGAGCTGGACATTAGAAGTCACTTTAATTTCATCAATACTTTATCGATACAGCAATCTTCTAGAACTGATAGTTGAACTTCAAGATTCCATTTAATTGAAAGAGTATGTTAGATATCTGAGTGAATCTTTGGGATTAGTCGAATGTGTCGAGGAAGTAAGAACAGTATCGAGAGGAGCCATGGAGGTGAACCAGCAGAGAAGGAGGCATGTATATATGCTTTGGGGCTGCTGTGTGCATGTAATTGAAGTCGTCAACAACATCGATCGACACTTTTTGATAGTGGTATGTTAGATAATCGAGACTTAGTGAGTGAATCTTGGGATTTGTCGAATTGTCAAGCAAGGTAAAAAAAGTGTCGAGACGGCTGTGGAGGTGGAACACGCATAGAAGAATAGGCAATTTTTATGAGTGGGAAGCTGCTGTCAAATAATTGAGTCGTTTCATCATCGATCGACACTTTTTTGATAAGGTATGTTAGATATCTGAGACTTAGTGATTGAGCATGGGGATTTGTCGAATGTGTCGAGCATAGGCAAAAAAAGTTCGAGCGGGGCCCTGGGAGTGTGAACATCATAGATTAAGTTATGTTTAATGTTTCGGGGATGCTTCTGGGCATGTAATTGAGATCGTTTTCATCATCGATTCGACACTTTTTTGATAGAGGAATGTTAGTATATCCAGAGACTTAGTGATTGAATCTTGGGATTTTGTTCGAATGTACAAGCATAGGTAAAAAAGTGTCGAGAGGCCCTGGAGTTGGAACAGCATAGAAGAGGCAAGTTTTATGAATTAGGGTGGGGGCTGCTGGGCATGTATTTGAGTCGTTTCAACATCGATCGACGCGACACTTGGTTTGAAAGAGGGTCTGTAGATATCAGAGACTTAGTGGTGAAATCCTTGGGATTTGTCGAATGTGTCTAGATAGGTAATAGAAGTGTCGAGAAGGGGCCAGGGAGGGTGGAACAGCATAGACGGAGGCATGTTTTATGTTTCGGAGCTGCTGGACAATGTAATGAGTCGTTTTCAAAGTTTCCAAACATCGATCGAACACTTTTATTGATAGAGGTATGTTATATTATCTGAGACTTAGTGAGTTGGAATTCTTAGGGGATTTGTCGAATGTGTCGAGGATAGGTAAGAAAGTGTCGAGAGGGGCCTTGGTGAGGCGCTGGAACCTCAGCAATAGAAAGAGGTATGTTTTTATGATTTCGGGGAGCTCTTGGCTGCGGCGGTGCATGTACATTGAGTCGTTTCAACCAAAAGAATTCACAAAATCGATCGAGAAGTCACCACGTTTTGTTTGATAAGAGGTATGTTAGATAATACGAAGACTTAGTATGAGTGAATCTTCGTGGGATTTTTGTGTCGAAATGTGTCGAGGATAGGTGTACAGAGAAGGTGTCGAGCGAGAGGAAACCCTGGGATGGTTGTGAACCTAGCATAGAAGCAAGGTATGTTTTATGAAACTTTTGGGGACTGCTGTGCCTATGTGGTTGAGAACTCGTATTCATCACAATTCATCAACACAAACCACATCGATCGACCACCTATTTTATTTGATAGACGGAGTACATGTTATAGCATAAATCCTATGAGACATAGTGAGCATAAATATGAATCATTGGCTAAATTATGTCGAATGGTCTCAATCGAGGAGTTAGGTTGACTAAAAAAGTGTCGTAGAGGAAAAACTTCTGGGTAGGTGGAACAGCAAGTTAGACGGAATGGCAAGGGGTTTAATTTATGATTAGCGGGAGCTGCTGTGGCATGTACAGTTGCCGCTGCTCGTTTCGAGGGTAACAATAACCGATATCGTCCAACGTTTTTTTGATAGAGGTATGTAGATACTCAGTAGACTTCCACCACATTGAGTGACTCTTACTGGGAATCATCCTGACCCGAATTGCATGTCCGAGGATCAGTATGAAAAGTCGAGCAGTATCCTGGGCGGTGGAACAGCATAGAAGGAGGCATTGTTTTATGATTGGGGACTCTGGGCATGTAATTTGAGTCGTTATCACTCATCATCGCTCGACACTTTTTTGATAAGAGGGTAAATCGTTAGATAGTCTGAGAATTAAGTGAGTGAAATCATTGTGGGATTTGAGTCGGAATGTGTCGACATTTAGGTAAAACAAAGTTGTCGAGGAGGGACCCTGGTTAGGTGGAAGAGGCATAGAAGGAGGTCGGTTAATTAATGATTGTGGGACTGCTGGGCATGTAATTTGTAGTTCGTTTCAATCATCGATCGACACACTTTTTGATAAGGTATGTTAATATCTGAGACTTAGTGAGTGAATCTTGGGATTTGTCGAATGTGTCGAGGATAGGTAAAGTTATAAAGTGTCGAGAGGGGCCTGGGAGGTGGAAACAGGCAATAGAAGGAGGGCATGTTTTTATGATTTCGGGGGAGCTGCTGGGCATAGTAGATTGAGTCGTTTCAACATCGATCTGAACCACTTTTTTGAGATAGAGGTATGGTTATAGATATCTGAGACTTAGATGAGTGAATCTTGGGATTTGTCGAATGTGTCGAGGATAGGATAAACAAAGTGTACGTCGAGAGGTGCCTGGGAGGTTGGAACAGCATAGAATGTAGGTAATGTTTTATGTTTCGGGGCGTCTGGCTGGGCATGTATATTGAGTCGTTTCCACATCGATCGACAGCTTTTTTGATAGAGGTGAATTTTAGATATCTGAGACTTAGTGTAGTGAATCATGGATTTGTCGAATGTGTCGAGGATAGGATAAAGAAAGTGTCGAGAGGGGCCTGGGAGGTGGAACATCATAGAAAGGAGGCATGTTTATGAGGTGGGGGCGCTGCTGGGCATGTATAAGTTGGAGTCGTTTCACAATCATCGGATCGAACACTTTTTTGATAGAGAGTATGTTAGATATCTGAGACCATAGTGAGTTGAATCTTGGGATTTGACGAATGTGTTCGAGGATAGTGTAAAAAAGTGTCGAGAGGGGCCTGGGAGGTGGAACAGCATAGAAGGGAGGTATGTTTTATTGATTGGGGCACTGCTGGGCCATGTAATTTGAGTTCCGTTTCAACAACATCGATCGAAATCAACTTTTTTGATAGAGGTAAAAAAATGTTAGATATACTGAGACTTAATGAGTGAATTCTTGGGATTTGTCCGAATTGTGTCGAGGGGATAGGTAAGAAAGATTCGAGAGGGGCCTGGGAGGTGGAACAGCATAGAAATGAGGTATGTTTAAATGATTGGGCGGAGCTGCTGGGACATGTAATTGAGTTCGTTTTCAAACGATCGATCGCGACACTTTTTTTTGATAGAGGTAATGTTAGGATATCCTGAGACTTAGTGATGAATCTTGGGATTTGTCAATGTGTACGAGGATAGGTTAAAAAAGTGTCGAGAGGATCCTAGGGAGTAGAGACAGCATCGTAATGGTCGGTATGTTTTATGATTGGGGGGCTGCTGGGCATGTAATGAGTCGTTTCAACATCGATCGACACTTTTTTGATAGAGGTATGTTAGATGATCTGAGAAACTTAGTGAGTTGAATCTTGGGGATTTGTCGAATGTTCGAGGATAGGGTAAGAAAGTGTCGAGAGGGGCCTGGGTGGTGGAACAGCATAGAAGGAGGTATTGTTTTATGATTGGTGGAGCTGCTCGGGCATGTAAGTTGAGTCGTTTCAATTCATACGATCGACAACCTTTTTTTGATTAGAGGAATGTTAGATATCTGAGACTTAGTGAGTGAATCTTGGGATTGTCGAATGTATAGTCCGAGAGGATAGGTAAGAAAGTGTCGAGAGGGGCCTGGGAGGTGGAAACAGCATAGAAGGAGGCAGTGGATTTATATGATTGGGGAGCTGCTGGGCATGTAATTGAGTCGTTTCATCATCGATCGACACTTTTTTGATAGAGGTATGTTAAGATATCTGAGACTTAGAGTGGTGAATCTTGGGAAGTTTTGTACGAATGTGGCCTCGAGGATAGGTAAAAAAGTGTCGAGAGGGGCCTGGGAGATGGAACAGCATAGAATGAGGTATCTTCTATGGGGGGCTTGTAGTTCAGTCGATTGTTTCAATATCGATCAATAGCACATAGGACTGAGCTTCTGTATGCGTCCTTTTCGAATTATTAAGCCTTTTGGGCTGACTATTAGTATAGTCTAGTCATGTGAGAGGAAATGCATGTATTTATGCATAATTAATGATGATCCCGCGTTCAAGTTTGGGTAATTACAAAAATTCCTATGTAGCGGAGAGGAAGTTTCACTAGCAAGAAACAGGGATTTTGCTTACCTCTCAATCGGTAGTCTTTCGAGGTGAGATGATATGACGAGCCCCTATACATACTGGCTGCGTGAAATCGTCTGTTGATATCCACTTGGAGTTCAATCTCCTCTCTCCTTTACAATTCAGGGAGCCTGGTAGATGCGATATCACTGCTGACATCATTGATGGCAGGCCACGATCGAGTAGCACAAGACGAAGCAAGCATCTAAGCCGGAGCAAAATGTATATGGCCTATCATCAACTGCATTGTTTCCATTCGAATGTAAACCCACGATTGCCAAGGGTATGCAAAATTGAAGGATTAATTGAAAAAACATTTTCAATCACAGTTTGACAATTGCTATACAATCATGCTGACAATTATGCCCAATGATTCCCGTATTGCTTCAATTACTAGGAGAATCTCGTTCTCCTATATGGTAGGGCATGTCAGTGGACAAAGCAGAACGAAGTAAACTGCAATTTTTTGCTTTTCATGATTGTGTCCGATCTAGACAGTAAGTTCATTTGTATTGAGTCACGACCTTGTATTTGCATCTTTTAGTGTGAAAATATACCTGTGATTTTCCACACCAGACTAATAATCTCGTGTTTTAAATAATTCATGTAACGCAAGTCTCCTATATGTACCAAATTTATCCGACGGTCATCGTGGAGCGCAAGTCGATGGCTAGCATTCTTCTCCGCAGACCCGCAGACCCATCAAGAAACTTAATCCCGGCGCCAAACACAGGCTTCAGTTTACTCATCACGTCTAAATGTCAGACTGTAACTTATAAATTTTAATATGGGTGTACAGCCATCGTGAATGTTTTTTTTCATTGGTTGTGGCCCTAACGTCTGCACGCTGATTATGCATCCAATAGTATGCATGTATATCATCATGTGGATTTATATTGTAATAAAAAGAATCATGCACGATTGGGAGTGATGCAATCAATATCACGTTGATCCACTGAGATAAACGTTCGGGTAGGATAGATCACATTTGAATGAAACGATTTCACCTGGCAACAATTTAATCAAGCTTAATCCTCAGTATAGCAAGTGTTTAAGAATGTGTTGTAAGATTGCTTATGACACATAGGTTGAAAATTCTTCCTTTTTAAAGCTCTTCACTATGCTCATGGTTGCCGAAGCCTTGTTATGTACAAAAAGTTGCATCTGTCCGACTTCTAACGACGAGTAGCTGCAAAATAGCAAGAGCAGTGATAATTTAGGTGATGCCGTTTGCAAATAACAATGGAGTGCGTTTATTGGACGAATAATAAGTTGTCCTCTCGTTTGGAGAAATCACTTTCTACCCATATCCCATCATTAGGTAAAGGAAAAAAAAAAATTCATGAAACAATGAATCAAAATGAATGAAAAAAGAATAATGAAAAACGAATAAAATAATGCTTATGCATAGTTGTTGTATAGAATTATTCCTCATTATTTCACAAATGCCAGTTTTGTCTTATAAAAATGGACTGTCCTTTCGTAGATTAAAAATATAATTGGACACTAAATATTCTGCTCACAAAATTAAGTGTCTGAGAAACGTGATCGAGAAATCTGTCGAGGAATGTGTACGAAAAAGTTGAAACGTACAATGTGATGGCCTGTTGAACTCTCTATCGACAAGTAGAAGTCTTTGAATTGACGTGTGTCAGCATCATTCATTGGTTCTAGTGAAAATTACCAATAGCTCAGTATTGGAAAAACATGGGGATACGTTGAAATCCGTTTAGATGTCCAATCGGTCTCACTTCGGACGAAGAGAACATACACAACAACACAAATTGAGTAATGAAAATGCCAGCAAAGAGAGAGATAGAGAAGTACCCAATTGCAGAGCGACATGAATGAACAAACTCCAATAAAAACAAGTTATTGGATAAGCAGTTTGAAGCTGAAGCGATTAATCTCAAAAATTCAATGTTATGCAAATAAGCTTGTCTTTGATGCGGTTGGATAGGGCATGTGCTCGTTCATGAATGCAGAAATACTCATATCGTTAGCATATTCAAGCAATTTCAACCGGAAATTTTTTCGGCGTTCATTGATTGAAGCATGTAATTTTTTATATTCTAGCTGTCATCAAGAAAGTCAGCGTAATTCATATTTTTTTTCATGAACATGGTGTCTGTAGACAAGCTTAGAAATTTTTCAAAGACAAATAAGTCATACATAAGTTGTAAAATATGCGTTATTAAATCTAGAAAAATAACATTCACCACCCCAAGGAAATCCAGAGTCAGTCATGCCGGACAAGGATGGTCACCTGCAAATGGTTACAGTTGTTTTTTCAGTATGCACTCCTGTTATGCATGAAACACCCAATGCAATTTTTAACAACCGCTTCTGTGTTTTTAACCATATTTTTTATGCCTGGTTTACATATGCGTATAAAAGCAATACTGTGAAGCTTCCAAATTTCTAGCAAACACAGTTGTAGGATAATCATGTGCTCATTTTTCAATACCGAATAAAATCATTAATTTCGCCAACCAATTTTATACCGAATCCAGACGAGAGGCGGTTGAGCAGTTTGCTAGAAAAGTGCAACAGAAAATCCCTGTCACTCCATGAAACCTATTCTCTTAGAGGGATTCCACTCTGAGTTTTACATCTATTTGCAATAGCAAGGAATTTGGCGTACTTTAGAACGATAAGACCGTTGACAATTTCGGATCAAGAGTTTCTCACCTGTATCCAACAGGATATAGTGAAGAATGCCCATTCCCTTCTGAAGCCGAATTCATTCCTCCCAATATCGTGAATATCAAAATATGGAAATAACCAAAATAATATTGGATTCAAATATCCCCTTGAACGACTTTCGATAGCTTAGCAAATGCCATTTCTTCATGAAACTCCTCACCTTTCGAACTGATTTATCTTTCTTTTCTTCGTGTGTGGTGGTGTAAACATGCTTTCACAACGATCCCAGCAATCGCTCCACAAGCTTTGTAACCTATCTTTCACTATAAACCAGACACGCCCAATTCATCGACCCTCCAGCCATTTCTCTGCTTGAAAAGCCATCCTTTTGCTTGTGGATCGGCTAGGGCTCGTCGCCATTTGTCGTCCATCGGAATAGCCTTCGCCAACGATCGCCGAATCGTGTTGCCCGTTAATGCTTTCCCCAAGCTTTGCTGATTCTCCGAAAGCTTTAAAGCATGTTGATTGAGCTAATACATTTTATTATTATTCTAATTTATCGCCAATTCCATAGCCGATTGATAAAAAAATTGAAAGGCATAAAGAATGAAAAGGTGTACAACACAGGTGCTTAAAATGCAAGCATTCGATGTAGTAGAACACCGCTTAAAGGAAGCGGTGTTATTTACAAGAGATCCACTTTACACACGCAATTTAGCACATCACATGCTCTTGACATGAAATCTTACTTTCTCAATAACAATCAGCGTCATTTCTTCGGAGCAAAATAACACAGTATGTCTAGTGCGTTTCTCAACTGGAATTTTTGTAAAATGCACGCGAGATAGATATGAGCTATTTACTTTCGCAACGCACAGTTTTCCGAAAAACTTTCCGTCACTTATCAGGAAAGGGACAAATTGATTTGTTGCACTTAATATTGCATGAGGTATCAGAACAAAACTGATATACTCAGTACGAAAAGGTGCTCACAAATCGCATTTGAACTTCCAACTTACCGCCGAAGCACTTGAAAGTCAGAAGACCCATCAGTGAGCAATAATCAACGTGAGAGTAATGCGCATTGAATAAGACTTATTAGGACATGTGCATCAGTTTTAGGATTTCATGACTCTCGTATAACAAACACTGATATCCGATTTACTCTTTTTACATTACACAATCAGCATCAAATGACAAATTAGAGGAAAAATCACTCCAAGATGCTTTGTTATCTTTTTAATATGACGTCAGAAAACATATTGCTCAGCACATATCAAAACTAATGTGATGGCAAATTTCAAAGAAAAAATCAATGAATTCACATCTTTCGCAGGCTAGTTTCATCAACCATCTAGAGCCACCACCGTACAAGATTTATTTAGGTTCATACATTATACTATTCGAAACAATCAGTACAGAATCCAAAAGTTTTAAACACGTTCAACATCATCTGCAATAAACAGTATTTTTTCGGCAGACTGAAAAACATGAAGTGCTGTCGAGGTATATATAAGAATACAATGAGGTCCTTCACATGGATCCCTGAGGAAACCCCAGAAGAGACTGGAACCCAAGCTGCCTTGTTACCACAAAAAAATTTCTGGTAGCGTTTCACGAGATAGCATCTGACAAGTCCAGAACAGAAACCACTCAATCAAATTGATTAACAATTATTCAGTAGCAGCAGCTCATGCGGAATCACACCAAAAGCCTTTTGAAGGTCTTCATGCACGGAGTACACTTGAGTCACAATTATCTAAGACCGATGAGCTAAAATTCCTAACACATGAAAGATTCGTCGAAGTGATCTATCTGGAAAGAAAATTCATAATAGTGAATCCACAGATTAAGTTTGTAAAAACTTTTTTGAAGGCGCCACTACCCTTTGGCTGAGTCTTACTTCAAGTACTACCGAATTTCAGTGAGAATTTGCCCGAGTATAATTCGTATCGATGACTATAAGACAATCATTGAATCCAACTTGGAAAATTCTCTCTCCCGTGTCTCTGAAGGGTTTCGGTCAAAATGAATTATCCAATGCATTTGAGATGATAAAGTTTGTGCATAATATGCATTCTTTAAGGGAAATTTGATGAAAAAAATTATCTAAAAAAATATGTTTACATATAAATCAAAAGTAGTTGATCATAATTTTGGTTTCATCCCTACAGTCAATAATGGCTCTGCTTAAACGAGATAAAAATAAGTAAATCAGATCCAATGCGAAAGATTATGCGGAATCAGAGGAGGAGTTTATGTAATTCTTCTCCTACATGTAGTCTCGAATCAGGGGCCAGTGTGACGGAAAACACATTTGCAACAGAACAAGACATTTCATTCTGTCCCAATACACAGTAAATGCACAAAACAATTCTCCAAATCAATCGAAAAGCACCTTCTCCGTTTGTTTTTTGAGTTTGCCTGAGTTTGTATCAAAAAAACAATGCGATCGATATCTGAGCGTATGAACTCAAAGATAATATGACACTCTTGTGGAAGTGTCTATACCATCATAATTTGTAGTCCAAGTTTTTGTAGCGCTTTCTGCGTTCTATTCTATACATGACGTTCTCCCCAAGCATCGCTTTGAGAATGATATCTTTGAACATTTAAACAATAACCAAAGTGTCTTTCATAAAACGAGAATATTTTCAACAACTTCCATTCATTCCTCTAAAAGGCAATTCCTGACCTTCTCGAGATAGATTTTCAGTGTGGGTAAGTCACATAAATCCTGAAAGTGAATACGGGATTTGAGCAATAATTAATTACACATTGTAGGAATATCGAAAGTGGGGCATCACGTCATTTCAATGTCTAAAAAACGAGTTAACTCGGCATTTGGTCAAAGTTGTGGAGACACCCCAGCAGCCCGAGGTTAAACACGCATTTGTGAGCAGTGGAAAGGCAAAATTTATAACTGTCACTGATATTTCCCCCCCGTCCTCCAGGCGATACGACATAACTCGGGCTCAGTTTCCTACTGTACTCATAGTCACCGTCAGCAGTCAAACTTGATAACGCTCGATACGAGTCACTTGGACTCAGCCGTTAAAGATAAAAATCTTTCAAAAAAAGTTGATTACAAGTTGAATCGATATTGGACAATAGATTCTACACCACCAATCTCTCAACGCACACTGGCCTGACATGTAGTCAATATTACCAAAGCTCTAAAGGGAGGGATAATTGACTCTTATCTGTCGAACATATTGAAAATAGTTTGCAAGAGGATAAACAAATTGGTCGGACCGGCATCTGGACCGAGGAGTTTATATACAAGTAAATTGATATCAAAACTGTTTTGTATGTAATGTTGCTGATAAAAACTGTAAAGTTACATTGTAAAAAGATACATCAAGTTTTCCTATTGATTGCTGGAATTCTGGCTATTCGCAACTGCCACGTATCCATCGTTCGAGAGACCCAAAGAAAAAGACTCCACAGTTGGCACAGATGGCAGCCTTTGAGAAGGTTTATATAAAAGTGAATGATATCAATAACTGTGTTGCCATGTATGATTGCACACTCATGGGCCAGGATCAATAGGAAGACTTGATTCCCTTTTTACAATGTACCTACAGTTCAACAGCAATCATACAATGCAGCACATTTTTGATAACATTCACTTTTATATAAACCTTACACAAAAGGCTGCATCTGTGCCAACGGTGGAGTCTTTTTCTATGTGGTCTCACGAGAGATGGATACGAAGAGAGGCAGTTCGAAATAGAAGAATTCCCAGCAATCAATAGAAACTTGAATTAACCTATTTACAATTTAACTTTACAGTTTTAAACAGCCAATCATACATGATAACACAGTTCTTGATACATCACTTTATATAAACCTTCATAAAGGCTGCAATCTTGTGCCAACCAAACATCGTGACCGTTGAAGGCGCGTGGACACGAATGCCTGCCTCTTAAGCTTTTATCTTTTACTTAATATATATCGCCTGTAAATTGGAAAGGGGATAATTGAATATTTATTTCGCACTTTCTCAAAAATTACTAGAAACGTTTAGGATTGCGAAAGCGATTTCTACATCAAATTAGCAGATATTTTTTTGACATACCCAGCATGACAGCATTTTCCGCATCAGTTTTATCACTTCCCGAACGAAGATAAAGAGAAATTTCTCAATGCCGCAGAGGTTTTTATCTCGACCTGTACAAAATAAAAAATTTACGTGCTTTTTACTTTTCCTTTTAAGCAATGAAATCAATAAGTATTATCATACCGTTAAGCGGAATTTGGATACTTGAAACTAACACCTGTAAACACAATCAGCAATACAGCAAATATAAAATCATAAAAATATGATAAAGCATCATTATGCACTGCTGAAGGACACCTAACACAAACTGAAGAGTATACCCATGCATGATTAAAACCAGTTGAGCTGCGTGTAAGTGAAAGTAGTTCAACTGATAATCGACATATTTACTAGGTATAGTAGCATCAATAGCTAGAGATCAATGAGTCGACGAAGCATTTTACCTTCTCAGAACAGTTGACAAAGAAAGATCATTCTACACATCAGAAATCAAAGGTTTTCCATAACGTCAGAAGGATACTGTACGGATGAAGCTCACTGATATCAACGACCCTAGAATGCCTGATATAAACTTTGATAAATGAGGAATTTGAGCATTCACAATGATGATGAGCATCCAACTAAAATGCCACTGAAGCAGCAAAAGATTGAAGTCATCGATAATCACGAAGATGAGCAAGAATTTGGGGACATGTACGTGTGTGACAATCAAAAAAGTCGTTGCGCGTGTATAGTTTCTACATTATTTCATAACAAAAGAGTCCAGCAAACAATGTCCAACCTTCCAAATATGCAATCTCTAGTAAGGATAAACTCAAGCGCGTTGGTAACTCAATTTAGAGCGCCTTTGAATTTCAATTAATGAAGTACATGTATTCAGTATTCTTGACTCATTCAAGTAACTGAAGGTTGCTTCCTTCGCAAACGTATTCTATCACGTTTCCAAAAAGATTTCAGGACTCAGATCGCGGTCGGATGGAGCATAAGGGAAACATTCCCCATCCAGCCAAACACTTGAAGCGCTTGAGTCAGACGCACAATGAGCGCAGCGTTGTCATTGAATATAGGGATCCATAGCGAATGTGGAGTCTTTTTCTTTGTCTCACGAATATGGATACGAGGCTGTTCGAATAGCAGAAAACAGTTGCAGTGTTCTTTGCCGGAACACTCTGTAGTGAAATGATAGCGCTCTACCGGTAGCAGTCGTAGCTGCAATTAAGCATCATGCAGTTGTATCTGTACAACATGTCCTGTCGCAACAGTTGATGTGTCTTGGAGATCATTGACGTCCCCAATGCACACTTAGTCCGTTTCCAGCTCGGACTCGATCACGCTACTAAAGCTTGGTGGACATCTGAGTGCCAATAATTTAACGCAAAATCATGATTTTTCATGATAAAACATTGTTCCTCGATGGTAACCTCCATGATGGACTGGTTACAATGAATGACAATAAAACCATCGAAATTTCAATACCATAGAAAATTGTAACCATACGTCTATGAACGAAACTGACGTCAGTTCAACACAAATCATCATATCGATTATCCCCAATTTAAGTCAGACATCCATGATTTGAATTGAACATGGGATTTAAAAATAGAGACACAAATTTAGATCTCTTTTCAGGTATTATGCCGTACTGTGGATGCGACACAAAAAACAAGCTAAAAATCACGTTCCCCATGTTCAAACATAGAAATACATCGCGCACGTACTTTTTGGATGACTCACGTATGCAGTTCTAATGAAAACTCCATGAGGCTGCCCTAACTCTGTACTTCAACCCAAAAGATTTCAATGCTGGTTTCAAAATCAAAATCACGGACAACTGTGGAGGAAACGTAGAACATACGCATAAGCACACTCACCTTTCTTCAAACTGACCTCTTCATCCAGATTCTCTGCAGAACAGGGATGGCCGAAAAGGAAATTCGGCAAGGAGCAAAAATTTGGAGAAGGGCCATGCTGAAATAAATTTTTGAATACCCAAGAAGCCTCAAACCATAGAGTCTTTCACTCTAACGACCAGGGCAAAAGTGCTCGAGAAGGCGTAATCAAAGTGCTATTAGAGTAGAGATTCCCGAATGGCGGCAGTCGAAACAAAATAGTTATTTGATAGTTTGCACAACTAATAGTTTTGCCAGGAATCTACTAAGTATAATTCCTCTTCGACTTATTTAATTGTTTTCTTCATTTGTTTCATTGAATCAATTTTTTCTTTCATTTGTTTCATAGATTTATAGTACCGTATAGACATGACTACATGTCATGTTCAAGATCATGCCGCTATTTTCAAGATCTATTCGCTATTTTTCAGATCGATGATAGTCTATTTCGTTGCATAAAAGCATTCAGCATGCGATAATAAGCCTACCAGTTGTTTAGATGGCATTATTCGTTGATTAGGCTGTCATTAAATATCTCAATAAGGCAAGCACAAAGAAAAAACATGTTAAGTACTCGTAGTAAGAAAATCTATCACTTATGTGGGGAGACTTGTGTGTTCTAATTTTGTCTAGTGAGCTCTACAATAACAACCTTCAGTCGTGAATGAAATCTCATGTGTGGTTTGGACTTGGCGCCTCCACACAACTCATACATTATTCAGTGCCCAAAATAGTAGATACTTCAAGCATGTAGAGTAATGGTATGTTCATTAAACATTCATACATCAAAATCAGAAAATGGAGAAAGTGTTATTTTTTGAGTTGATCAAAATGGATGCAATCTCAAGCACATCATGCGTAGTTCCATGAAGCTATGAAGCTTCGCTGATTTTATCTTAGAAGATAATGAGCATGTATAGAGTAGATTCTTAATTATTGATTATATCAGATAGTAATCTCTGGTTATCTCAGTGAATAATTTTAGTAATAATTTTGAGCGGTAAATTTGCTAAAACAAAGTAGTGGGCCAATTGGCATGAAATTATTTTTAATGACAGCAATACAGTGAAGAGGAAAAACTCCTCACTTTTTGTAAGGCAGATTTCAGGAAAAGTGAATAAAATTTTATAAGCTTTCTATAGGCGATCTTTTAGGGTAGCATGAATCATGAATGAGTAAGTATGTGTTTGGCGAATATGTTATTATGTGTATGTTTTTGTAGAGTTACATATCACCTTATATAGCTATAGTGTATTAAATTAAACGGCATACTAGTGTTACATGATCATGATGCCCGATAACTGCATTCATATTTCATTCGAGTTTTCGAGTAGCGATCATTCAAGTAATGCCGAAATACAAGTCTATTATACAAACATGTATGCAATCGTTTACCAATTTCCTACCATCTCTTTCGGAAGGAGAAAGCATACATCTTTGGCTCTCATAGAAGGTGAGTCCTCACTTGTAAGCTACGCAGAAAGATGACTCAGAAAGAGGTAATTCCGGGAAAATGGGAAGTAATTCTGTTTGATGGGTGTACAAAATAACATCTACAGGATCTACTACATGTTTAAAACATTGTAACAAGTGCTTGTAATATAAACTAGGTTTGATATTAGTCAAAATTTTTTGTTATTGATGAACACAATTATTCATTCTTGAAAATTGTTGAAATTGAAACCATTTGAAAACTGTTGTATAACTACAATTCTGCTCAAGGGCATCCTTGCCCCCTTTGGGACTGCTTGATCCCCCTGTTCCGGCATCGCTGATGCAGAAAATATCATATGTAGAATTGATAAGTATCTCTTCATGAATATATCATTCAACCATGTCTCTGTCAAGGATATTACAGCAAATTCTTCTGAACTTACTTGATCAAAATGAGAGTTGAACTCTTTTAACTTTCCACGTATGTTTGCAGCATTAAAACTAAATATATTAAAATGATCGGTTCTGTAGGTCTTACTCCTGTTGCCCATCTCTGCTGCGGAAACCTTGAACCACGATTTGATATTAAAATAACAAACGAATGACATAAAATAATTAATTTGCAAATCAGGACTCAATCCAGATAGCTTCCCATCGAAGGCGAACGTGTCAACCACTGCGCCAAGGAAGCACCTGCTATCTTGTAGATAGCTGGTTGCTTTCAACTCTGAACGTGGAAAACCAAGTGCATGATATGTCCGATAACCAGTGCAGATACCGACACGCACGCAAGCTCAAACTAACAGTGACCGTTTCAGTGGACTGAGAGGGGATCACATCCAACGGTTGTAAATCGACTGAATTCCAGAAAACAGTAAATCTCCACGATAAGGATGAAAACATTCAATTGGCGGTAACGATGAGATAGCAAGGAATCAAATGAGATGAAAATTCCCGATGAATAACCGCCGAATATCAATAAATAATTCAAGAACGGGAGCGGTAGAGACACGACCAGGACAATACGAGGCAGCTATTAGCGAATGTGCGCGATAACGTCAGCATCATCTTGTCCGATTAAATCTCGTAAAAGACTTTCGCGATAAACCCGTTTAATCGCTTCGTAGGGAAAAACATGCCTTTTTGACACCGGTTCATATGGTTCAGGGTGACCCGGGCAGTGATCGAGGAGAAGGAGAGCTTTTGGTAGGTGAGAGGCTCCATCAGCTTCTCACGCACAATGGGGACGAATTCGCCGTGGAACCATTCTTGAAAAATTTCTATTATCACCCACGCATTTCTCAAAATGCGGTGACTGAATAGAAAATTTGATTCGCATATTTTTTGACTTATCACTCACTACACGATTTTTCTGCGGAATCATAAAGCTTAAAGAGCTTCATTATAGTATGATTTTGTAAAACGATTTTGACGAGCTAACTCATCCTTGATTGCAATAATACGAATGTTGTCACACTTTTAGCAGTACATGTGAAATCATACGTGTTTCAATTTTTAAATAACTGTAACTTTATTTCAGACAACGATGGAGCTATCGACGGATGCCATCAAAGGACTTCACGATATGATGCGTGCGGGTCAGCCAGAGCAGTCTGACAGTGAGGATGAAGTAAAGTTTTGGCGTTTCATTATGTGCTTTGGGTTTTGTATAAGCCATCTTTTTCCAGGCACCTAGTCATTATGCAAAGATGACTCCGGCCGACTTTGGTACAAAGAAAAGTAAGTTTGAAGGTCAGAGCATTGTTGATTGAAAGTCTTGTATCAATATTATTTTACAGGTTCAGATACAAGCTCGTCAGATAGAAAAGTAGAAGGACTGGGGGATCGTAGCGATATTTGGCACCCAGCAGAAGTGGCGGAAGGTCCCACGGTTGATGATTTGGACGATCCCAGGAAACAACCAGAGTAAGTCCTTAACATCACGTCATGTAATGCTTTAAACTGACAATAACAATTGTCGTCAGTATCAGCTCTATAGGTCGCAACCATGTCCTCAGGCTCCCACGCGACAGAGAAGCAGGGAAAGTCTGGATAACACTGGGATTTTTTTGTAATTCATTAGTAGCAATGTGCTTTATCCACACATTATTAATTGCAACACTTTTTAAGAGTGATTTCTTAATTGCACGGGATCAATTAACTTTTGTCAGTCGTTGCCGGTAATGGAAATGACGGATATTAGCTTTTCATTTCATCGCAATAATAGGAACTGGATACATTCGTAGGCAAAGATAACCGTTTTGACATCAATGCGGAAACGATGTCAAGTCATGAACAACACAAGTATCTGTGAACAGTCATAAAACTGACATTTACTTTATCTTATGGAAGCACTTTATTTGAGTCCGTTTTTAGAATAAATAAACGTAAAATACGTAATTTATAGTTGGAATGACTGCGTGTGGTACATATGAGGTCTGCATATTGGCTATAGTTAATCAGAAGTCCTATGTAAGTATTTACAATTGATAAAAGTTTAGAAAGTTGAATTTTGTATGCTTTGTTATGACTATTATGAGAAAGTATGATAAGATTTGTCGACTGATTGAATTTACTGATTTTTCCTATAATGTAAGTAAAAATGTGCATGTCAGAAGACAGTACAATGTCGCGGTAGACATAAACCCAGATGCGGGTATGATGTGGTATCAGAGCTGGAAGCCGGCCGGATTTTTCAGGCCGGGCCGGGGCCGGGGCCGGCTCACATTCCTGTTGTCGGCCGGCGGCCGGGGCCGGCATAGGCCGGCTTTTTCGTAGTACGCCTATTTTTCTAAAAGTTAACCTCTAAACTGGCTTATTATCATACTCCTGTCTAATGATTGAAATAATGTCTAGTATTCTTTTTTCTGGGTACCTCTACAGGCATAGCAGTCCTCGATTAATAGTTTTTTTATTACATGCCAAGCTAGCTGATAAAGATGTACCTACTCCTCTACTTCATTGTGTGATAATTTTCTTGAGTTATGGGCTCTAGAAATGATTTAGTACTGGAATTAGCCTACGTTCAAAAAAAACTGTCTTAAATGCGATACGCATACTTAACAAGTGACAGCAATACGTGTGCATTATGTTTGTCATCAGATGCCACTGTAATTAAGCTAAGTCAACTTATACAATTTTAAGTTATTAGATAAGTTATACGTCTTTGACAACACTTTTTCTAATAAGTTAACGATGTAGGCCAGGCCTAATGCATTTTGAGCCGGCCATAGTATTTGTTACATTACTTTCTATTAATAGTGCTATATTACTTATTGTATATTTTTTGAATCCATTTAAATTTTTAATTCATAAATTGTACTGAATACGGTAATTTATGCCCCAGGTAAGTTATGGCTCTTTGACTGTTATGACTTTTTGTGGTGTC